>NDGM011048782.1:0-31142 GCA_002564305.1 Octomys mimax | reverse complement strand
ACTCAGGCCCTTGCACTTGCCAGGCAAGTGCTTATTCTACTGAGCTATCTCCCCAGC
Organism: Octomys mimax; assembly: GCA_002564305.1. NCBI lineage: Eukaryota > Metazoa > Chordata > Mammalia > Rodentia > Octodontidae > Octomys > Octomys mimax. The sequence goes on along the minus strand of NDGM011048782.1, from coordinate 31,085 downwards.
CCCTAGAGTGTGAGTTTTAAAAGAAGGACATTGTGAGAAGTGTTCTTTTCTTTATTTTAGTCAACAAACATTTCCTAGGCAGGATCCTTGCAAAGTCCTTTATCAAAAGCAAGGACAAGCCAAGTCCTACTGCAAGGAGGCTCGAGTCAAGCATTGAGCAAAGAAAGGAGAAATCTTGCTTGGGGAGACTGCCAAGTTTTGGGTCCTAAGGGGCTCCAGGATGTAAAGGGGACTCATTGGATAGGCCCTGATTCCAGGATGGAAGTCTGGTAGACTAGAAAGACTGGTTTTGAAGACCAGTTCCATCCTTGTTGAGACAGGAGGCCCTCACACCAGAGTGGCCCCACAGTACCTATAGAGTGACCCCAGACTCTGATGACCTTGGAAATCTCCCAGTTCCATCCCTTGGGAAGCACAAACTTCTTGTGTGTGCTCAGCCTGGTCTTAGGGTTCGCTGAGGTAGGAACTAGGCCACTCCCAGTGCATTCTGGGACCTGTGCTGAGCTCTGGGGGAGCCAGGAGTGCTTGGTGGACAGATGCAAAGAGCAGGTAGACTTGAAGCATAGGACAAAGGTTGAGAGAAGGGGGCTCAGAGTAGGCCTGTACTTGACTCTTTTCTTTTTCAGCCCTTTAACTGTGGTGTTAGCAAGCCTGGGAAGGCCATGGGCAGGGACATAAGAAACCCTGGGCAAGAGGATGAGTGACACTAGGAGGCCGAGGCAGGAGGATATCAAGTTTGAGTTCACCCTGGGCAACTTAGCCGTTTAGTGAGACCCCGTCTCAAAATAAAGTGTAGAAAAAGAGCTGCTCAGAGCCAAGGCCCTAGGTTCAATTCCCCATGCTGCAAAACAAAGACGTAAAGGATGAAGGAGTAGCAAAGCCATGCTGGAGGAAGGTGGGGGATGGGGCGGCTTGGAGGAGGTGTGGTGTGGACAGGTGGGGGATGGGGCAGCTTGGAGGAGGTGTGGTGTGGACAGGAAAGAAGGCTGTGCCCGTCTCAGGAAAAGGAACGTCAATGTCACATCACGCATCACGCATTGAATCTTTCAGGGAGGGAGGGAGGGAGGGAGGGAGCAGCCAACAGGTCGGTTTGGGGCTGATGCAATCCCCGGCGGGGCTAAGCAGTCTCATTGCAACCACTCCTGGGTTACATGCAGGTTTTTTCTTGTGTTTCCAGGATGAGTTGGATCTCACCGACAAAAACCGGGAGGCCGTCTTCGCGCTGCCTCCCGAGAAGAAATGGCAGATCTACTGCAGCAAGAAGAAGGTGCCGTGGCTCGGGGTCCAGGGTGTAGTCACGCACTCTTTCAGCAGCAGGTCGCGTGCCCCAGCTCCCTTCTGAGACTGGCGGAACCCCAGGAAGGAACAGGAAGAAGAGCCCGGGGCGCGCGCACGGGGAACTGGGCCGCACTTGGGAACAGCTTCCTCCTAGGAAGCCAGTGGGAGTAGTGGGCTAGGGTCGTCTTCCGCCCTTACTCTGTCCCAGGAAGGGGTCGCACACAGGTCCTCTCTTATTCCCGCCCAGGGACCGTTGGTCTCCTGACTGTGGTCCTCCCTGCGGCACGCTGGGCTCTGGGTTTATGTTATGTTTGTTTTCTTGAGACACGATCTCGCTGTATGTTTTGGGCTAACCTTGAATCACCATGTGCGGCCCAGGTTGGCCTCAAACTTGCAGCGACCCTCCTGCCTCAGCCTCCCAAGGGGCCGAAGGAGTTTCCTCTCCTCTTTCAGCTTTCTTAGCAGTGTAAGCCCATTTGTAGCTCTTCTCTTAGGCCCTTCTCTTGTGACAAGAGGTAGGGGTTGTACAGGTTGCAAGCTGTTGTCTAGTGTCATAATGCACATTTGTGAAGCGCTGACCCAATGCAGTAAAGTAAAATTCAAAAGTAATCCTGTCTTTCATGTTTCTACTCTCCTCATTGATTTCTGTGGGGAACCTTAAGTTAGTGTCTTCTGTAGCAAAAGTAAAAGACTTACTAAAATATAAAGGCATCTTACTGTTTTTCAAACCAAACCGTGGAGGATTTTTTCCACAAACTCTGACACCGCGCTCCCTTCCCACATGGATTTTCTCCGTCTCTACCATTTTTTTCTCCTGTGGTAGCCTGAATAATCCTCGGTAACCCAGTCCTAGTCTGCTCCTGCCCCACCCCTGCCTCCGTACCGGCCCCTATTCATGTGGACCGTTCCATCACAGAGCACTTATCCCTTCTTTTGGAGCTGGAGTACTATACCACGACTTTTTCCTTAGCACTGAGTGATTGGCACTTAGTAGGTGCTCATTAAAGGCTCAGGAGCTGGATAACAGTGAGCAGCCAACACAGGAAAGTATCCGTGCTGATGTGGTTGTTTTTGGCCCTGTGATTCCCTCCCCAAGGCAGAAGACAGAACAAGTGGCCCTTGGTCATGGTGATCTGAACACATAAAGCCCTATGAAGGCACAAAGACCAGAACAGGGAGGCTTTCCCTCTGCTCTGAAGTGTGGGTTTTATAAAACAGAATAGTGAAGCTTGTGTAGACAGAGCTGAGGGCCGAGGGGCTCCCCCAGGGGATGTGGGCGAGGTGGGTCTTGGTGCTGACCGGCTGAAAGCATGTGAGGGCGGTGTCCTGAGGAATAGGAAGGTGTAGCAGGAGGTTCATGCAGGGTACAGGTCTACTTAGGTTCAGTTGGCACTGGAAGCCCCGAACTCCGTCTACTCCTGCCCATGCCAGGGGAGGAGCTGTGCATCCTTTTGGGGGTCTCTTAACCCTCCTACTTCCCAGCTGCTCAGGAAGAAGAGACAGTGACTATGTTATAGCCCCAGGCCTTCGCCAGGGCCCAAGGCCTCAGGAGTCTGTCTGTCTCTTTTTCCTAGTTGCTAGGTAGTTATCAGGACCTGCTGTGTACCTGGCGCTGCCCCTAAATGCTTCCTGTTAGCTAGCATTCTTCAGCTGTTTAATACAAGAGTGATATCAGGAAAATGAAAGGTGTCCAACATAAATGGACAAACTTGTATTGGACTCAAACGCCATACAATTATATTTTACTAAGTGCAAGCAGAACAAATAGTAAGCCGGAGTGCAAGCTGGAGAAAAGACTATTTGAAAAATTGTCCCTGCTGTGCACTGCAGATGGACACCTGGCCAGCTCCTGCGCATCCTGCTGCCTGCTCTGAACGTTCGGTTATCCGAGCGTGTAGCCCAGGAGGAAATGGAAGCCTGGGGTGTTTGCCCCTCTGCTCAGGCCGCCCCCTGTGAGCAGGCTGGGAACTGCATCCCTCTGCGGAGTGAGTGGATGAAGCTGGGTCTCGTCTCGGCCTGGGGCCTGCCTTGCCACTTGGGCCAGCCCCACTTTCTTCCTATTCCAGGAGCAGGAGGACCCCAACAAACTGGCGACCAGCTGGCCTGACTACTACATTGACCGCATCAACTCCATGGCTGCAGTGAGTGGCCGCTTCTCTCCTGTCTTGGCTTCACAGAAAAAGTCCCCAGGGGGTATGGTGTGCCCCTTCTGGATGTCACACAAGCTTTGGAAACAGATTCTCCCCATTTCCCAGATGAGGAAACTAGAGTCCTGTCGCAGAACCCGGGTCTGGTCAGAGTCCGACACTGTTAGGAACCATTCCCCGAGGCCCCACCCTTCCTGAGGCCAAAGTGACCCCTGAGTCACACTGAAGGCAGGAGGGAGATGGATGGCCCGGAGTGACCTCTGCCCCCTTTCCCCGTTACCCCTACAGATGCAGAGTCTGTATGCATTTGATGAGGAGGAGACAGAGGTGAGAAACCAGGTGGTGGAAGACTTGAAGACAGCTCTTCGGACACAGCCCATGAGGTGACTGCTTCCTTTTCCTCCTTGACTTGCTGCCCACCCCAGGGTGGGCCGACTCCTGACTTCCTGAAGATACTGTGCCCTTCTGGGGGTCCTGCAGCCAGCTCTATTCCCAGGATTCCCTGCAGTCTCTCTACCCCAGCTCCCACTGCTGGACTGGGCTACTGGGCAGCTGCAGGAGGTGGGCAGAGGGAAGAGGGAAGGGTGAAACAGAAAAGTCCAGTAAACCTGGGGTCCTGAGAAGGAGGGGCTTGCTCAAGAGGGCAGGCTCTTGGTTGTAGCAGGGAGCGCTGAAGAAAGTGGTAGGAGAGATGAGGCTCTCCGCCTAGAGGAAGGTAGGCGTGGCCTCAGACAGATCCGGCCACTAGAGGGAGCTGTGGAGCCCGGGAGAAATCTTGGTCATGGGATAGGTCAGGGAGGGGAGATGTCCTAAGGCCCAAGGACGGCACCTCCTCCTTTCGCACTCTAAGGAGAGGGGTCTGAAGAAAGCTAAGGCCACAGGACTGCCATGCACGTGGCTCTGCCCGGTGGTTTGTTGGAAGTGGCTTGTGTCCACTGGTGGAACCCATTGTCAAAACGTCAGCAATGTTACAAACCAGTTGTTCAACTTAGCTCTGATTAAAATTAAACTTATGAGTAAATAGGTGGTACTTGACATGTGTCATTCTCCAGTTATCTGGTTATTTCTTCTACATTCTGCTGCTATGGGTACCCTTCCCAGTTCGGTCTGCCAGTTTGCACCCAGTGGCTATGCATGGTGGAGATGCGAGGTGGTGTGTGACTCTTTCCAACCCCACGTTCAGTGGCAACAGACAGATAGATTGAGATTGGCCATCTCAGGAGCACCGTGTTGTGGAAGCACCACCTGGGCCGTGGTCTCTGCCTAGGAGCCCGAGGAGGCTGCAGCATGCTAATGCCCAGCCCTCTGGAAGGCTGAGACCTAGGAGGAGGATGTGGGGCAGTGTAAGGTTGACAGAAGTAAAGTGCTTCAGGGGAGGTTGCCATGTCCATCCAGCTTTAGTTCAATTTAATCCCCCCAGCTCATTTTTAAAAAAATTATGCAGTGCAGGGTCTACAGGATCTCACTACACAGATCGGACTCATAGTAATCCACCTGTTTTCAGCCTCCTGAGTGCTAGGATTATAGGTGCGCACCACCATGCCCAGTCTCAGGGCATCCCAGGGGCGGGGCCAGCATGGCATGTGGTGCTGGGGATCGAACCCCAGTCCCTGCGACTGCCTAAGCAGGTGTTTTAGTCCTCTGAGCTACTAATTTCCCTTAATAAAATTTCAGTTACAAAGTTTATGCATAGGAAAAAATAAAAAAAAAATATTGTTAACCAAATTCAGCCGCATATTCTATTGCTTTAAGCATATTTGGACAGCAGTATAACATACCTACAGATACATTTATGTATTAATTATATGTAGTGTTTCCTAAGCTTAATTTATGACCTTTTCTTCAGATCTTTAATTATGCTACTCATTGAAGGATCCTAACCCTTTTTCTTTTTGGTGTGTTTGTTGCTATGGATATCGAAATCTAGGTGCTGCTTCTCAAAAGTGATGCTTTTAAAATAACCAAATAAAATAGATAAATAGACGGGGTTAAAAAAATAAACCAATTCAATTAAAATACTGCTGCCAAATATTTAAAATGCATGGGATTGCAGTCAGTGTGCTGCTTTATGTCTTCAGCAAGAGCCGGCAGTGCGTCTGATACCCACCCTAATCTTGAGGTACCGCTGGGCATAAATGTTATGCTAAGATAGCTGCCGCAATGAAAATTTGCCACGAACATAGCAACAATTTCTTTGGGTGACAAAGTCACCAATTCCGCTAATAGCACTGTCCTTTAAAGCCTGCATCCGTCACGGAAGGAGATGTTCAATTTCAGTTAGAGGTTATCAGAAATAAAGGGGTAATTTTCTTTTTCCACCCAAGTCTTTGGACTCCTCACTGCTACCCATAGACCCTTTATGGGAACCCAGATGAAGAAAACCTGAACTAAATGGATTTTTTTTTTTTTTTTCCTGCTAACATTCAAGATAGCTGTACTGTTCTTGCGAGGACTCCGGCCTTGGTCCCTTGAGTCGGTGGTGCGGTGACCTCCCTGTGTGGCCATCTGCTGGGTCATGGTTTGGGGTTTTTCCAAGGGGAGCAATATAACACATTTTATAATATTAGTTCATAATGGATCACCCAAGAATCATATACAACAAGTGAAGGAAATCTATCCACACGCTAAATACTAAAGAATCCAGCTGGGGGCCTGGATCCTACTTTACGGATCTATGCTGGGAAGGCCCAAAGGTCAGTGTGGGAGCTAGGAAGTCTCTGCCAGCGGGATGAAGGAGCTGTGCCGGCAGGCTGAGGAACCTGCACTGGGGCTAGGAATTGATGCTCTAGGTAAGCACCAGAGCTCCCCCAAAAGCACCGCAGCCGTCCTCAGCAGCAGTGAGGTCCCGAGCTCCTCCAGAGATGAAGAAAGCCGAGTTCCCACCAGGAGAGCCAGTGCAACAAGCTCCTCCGTGAGGCTGAGCAGTGCACCAGCTTCCCCCCCAGAGCCAGGAAGCGATGCTCAAGGTGAGGACCGGAGCTCCTCCTGAGTTCACCGCGGAAGCCAGCATGACAAGGTCCTCCAGCAGAACAGCCCAAGAGAACTAGCAGCCTCCAACGGCTTCTCCAGACAGCATCTCTAACAGCGTTCTGGCAGCTTCTCCTGTTCTGCCTTTTATGATGCTGGCAACAACCCTCAGGTGTCCCTCTCACACCCAGTACCACCCTACTTTAATTCTGCTCAGTGTAAGAAGTTGACCACCAGTGAGCATCCACCACAGGCTGATACCTCTCTGAATTCCCATTCTCACTGGGATGAGTCTTCAGACTTACCAGTCATTCCTTTACCTATATCCCATTTTAGCTATGCAATGGACAATCAACCGGTGTGAATGCACAGTATTTAAAATGCAAATGCCACGTAAGGTTTTGCTCTGTGGGGAGGTAGGATTTTAGTGTTTTGGATGAACTTGGTAAGTAAATGAAGTGTCCGCTGCAGGCAGGATTTATTGCACCCAGCTAGCAGGGCAGCTGATGGTAAAATGTGTAAAGAATGGAACACAAACACAGGCTACCCTTTGTGCTCGTGGCTCTGGCTCATAGGTTCGTGACCCGCTTCATCGAGCTAGAGGGCTTGGCCTGCCTGCTGAATTTCCTGCGGAGCATGGACCACGCCACCTGCGAGAGCCACATCCACACTTCCCTCATCGGCTGCATCAAGGCGCTGATGAACAACTCGCAGGGCCGGGCACACGTGCTGGCACAGCCCGAGGCCATCAGTACCATTGCGCAGAGCCTGCGTACCGAGAACAGCAAGACCAAGGTGGCCGTGCTCGAGATCCTGGGGGCTGTGTGCCTGGTGCCTGGAGGCCACAAGAAGGTCCTGCAGGCCATGCTGCACTACCAGGTGTACGCGGCAGAGCGCACCCGCTTCCAGGTGGGTACGGAGCCCGGCCGCCCTGTGCTACAGCAGAGCTGGGTGGAAGTGGTGCATGCTGGGGGCCCTTGGCAAGAAGGACTGGGGAAGGGACGCAACACAGGCTGCTCGCAGAAGCGAGAGAGGCCTGGGACCAGCGGGCTCACCTCATGAGACACCAGGGCTTACAGGCTGTGTGTCTGTCTGGGAAGTGGGCTGGTCCTCCTCACTGGGATCGGGCTTCCCAGGGCCTGGAATATTGGTTTGCTTCCTTGCTCGGGCTCTGCATTTCTGAGTCCAGTATCCATGCCTGTGAAGGGCTCATTCAGGAATTGCTGAGTTGAGTGTGATCGCTGGGATTAAGATTTTAGGTCCAAAGCCAGTGTCAGTGCCCAATGCTGGGACAGTGGGGTCAGCCCTGGGACCTCCAGCCACTCTGTCTTTTCTTCTGTCTGACCAGCTAGAAAAGTGCCACTAAAATAGCCAGTAAGTATAACATGTGTTGGGCCCTCCACAGAGAATTCCATAGTCAATATGAATTGGTCTCTGTAGAGGGCCCAGTCTTTGGTTTATGTGCCGTGGTAGGCAATTTGTTTATTCTGTAGTCAAACGTGTTTGAGTACTTGCTGTGTGCAGCATGGCCCCTGACCCTTTGCAGAAGGTGAGAAGGCATGAGAGGTAGCTTTGGGTTGGTGGAGAGCTGGGCAGGGAGGTGTGCAGGGGTCCAGCCGGAGGAGTTAGAAAGCAGCAGCTCTCACAGTAGAATACAGCAAGGCCTGCGTGGGGCTGAGGCTGCCACGTGGCAGGGCCAAAGTGGCTTCTTACAGAGGTGGCCTGAGAAGGCTGGAGGGACACACGTGGGCACACGACAGACTGGCTCCTGTTGGACAGTCCTTAGCTACGGACTAGGCGCTGCTTTGTAGTAACCCTGCACTAACCCTGTTCTGCTTTCCCATCCAGACCTTGCTGAACGAGCTAGACCGAAGTTTGGGCCGGTACCGGGATGAAGTGAACCTGAAAACAGCCATCATGTCCTTCATCAATGCTGTCCTCAATGCTGGTGCTGGAGAGGTGAGACCCCTTTCCTGGCTGTGTGTGTGTGTGCGCGTGCGCGCGCGTGCACGCATGTGCGCACCCATGTCCTTCCTGGCTAAGTGGCAGAGAAAAGAGCCGAAGCATCTGGTCTGTTTATCATGTCATCTTCAAATTAGTTTTAGAGCCTCTTCCATCTTTCACTTGGGCCTCGCAGTCACCAGGATAATAGCATGTCAGTCAGCCCCAGTCTGCCTATAACCTACAATCTGTCCTATCCGTGGCTCTTCTTAGCTGTGTCAAGGACAGATTCTGACTTGCTTGGCCTGCAGAGTTCTTCCTGCTTCCCCTAACCCTGGGAGGGCTCCTGGGAGTCTCCTGCAGAGGCAGCTGGCATGTTCTCGCTGAAGGGAGCGTTTCCTTCAGTGGTGGATGTAGGCTGGGAAGAGCAGGGTTGTTTGAACACCAGAGGTGTCCCCAGTACCTGGCTGAGCAGGGTGGCAGGGGGTCAGTGGTGGGAGGAGAGCATTTTCCAGCCCTTTGTTCTAGAGCTTTCTAGAAGTCGGCATCTGGATGCTTTCTGGGTTTGCTGGGGGAAACCCTCTAGCACTTTCTCTTAGGAGGCATAGCTTTTCCTTTGGGATCAGGGTTAGATTTTTAGACCATCAAAATAGCAACATTGGAAGAACATGAAGGACAGATAAATGCCCCAAACTCTGAAGGCAGTCACATGGCCCGAGGTCAACCAAAGGACAAAGAGGGTGAAAGGACTGAGTGATCCCTACCTTTCCCTCTTTGTAGCCAGCACACATTTAGTTGTGCATGAGTTCTGATAACCTGCATTAGGTAACATTAGCTAGGGGAATGAATAACCTGTCCCTACGATGCTGACACCACTTTTGTCCCTGCCAACTCTGTATGGCTGGCATCCCTTCTGATCAGTTGGTAGTATATTTTTGTGACCATCAGCTCCATAAGTCAGTTGGGTTATGCCATTTTATAAATAAGGAAATGAAGGCTTTGTGAAGACCACAGAACTCAGGATTCTGCGACGGGGCATGGCCGTAACAGAGGGCGTGGCTGACACTGAAGCTCCTGCTCCTGTCAGTTTACAGTTCTGCTTTGTGAGACCAGAGGCTAAGAAATCCCTGGGGAGCGTATAGAAGGATGTGGGGCAGGAGCCCTGAAAGGAACCAGGCAGCGGGCTTGCTCTGAGGGGCGGCAGGGTCAAGGCACCCCCGCGGTCCTCACTTGAAGTTCTGGGGCTTGGTTAGTGTTCAGTGCATTTGCTACAGATGAGCTGGGACTCTGACTGGGGTGGTGATGAGGGCTCCATGAGTGGCTCTTGGGGACACGAGGCCACCCATGAGTCTGGTCCTCCCTGGCTCCCCCCAGGATAATCTGGAATTCCGGCTACATCTGCGGTACGAGTTCCTGATGCTGGGAATACAGCCTGTGATCGACAAACTCCGGCAGCACGAGAATGCCATCCTGGACAAGTGAGATCTTGGCCCCTGGGTTGTCCTGGGGCAGATGTGTGGGGGCAGCGCTCAGCCAGGGGCTGGGCGGCACCTTTGCCATTAGGACTGCATGCCATGCCCAGCATAGATTCAGAACCAGCTCTGCGGGGACAGGTGTGTCCTCTGCCTACCTGCTGGTCTCAGTTCCTAGGTGATAGACAGGTGAATGCAGCGCTGCCCCCTGGGGGACATGTGGAATATGTTGGGGTGTTCTTTGGTTTTCAAATTGATTGCTGGAGAGCATTATAGCTTGCGTGGCTGAGGATTAAGAATACTGAGCACCCCACAGGATAACTGCTTTGGTGTGAAATAGTCTGCCCAGAATGCATGGGGCCAAGCCCTGGCTGGTGGGAGGGCACAAGTAAGCTCTACATCTCACCAGTGGGTCCCTCCACTCCTGTTCCATTAGTATAGAAGGTATAGGATGTCCTTGTACCTGGGGCTGTCAGGGAGAGAGGATGGACCCTGAGAGAGAGAGAGAGAGAGAGAGACAGACAGACAGACAGACAGACACACATAGACACAGACACAGACACAGAGATTAGGAGACTCTTGGCAATTCCCAGAGACGTTCTGGTGCAGATTCCTCTGACGTGTAGTGGGTACGAGGTCATGTGAGTCGTAAGCATTCTGCTTGATTGTCTCCCACAGCCAAGGATAGCTGAGCCTAAAATGCCACAGTGTCCGAGTTGAGAAATGCTGACCTACAGTGACAGGGCTCTGGGAAGGCCAGCCACTCACAGGCTTTTACAGCAAAGGGGGTGCTGGCCTGTAGACAGGTGGCTCCTTTCTGGTTTGGCTTTAGGCTCACCTGAGCGAGGTGTTCAGATTTAGTTGGGGGTACAAGGGACTGTGACCCTACACCAAGGCCGTCCTGGCAGCAACCTCTCTCTCTGCCCCCCTCCCATGTTATCTAGGCATTTAGACTTCTTTGAGATGGTCCGGAATGAGGATGACCTGGAGCTGGCCCGGAGGTTTGACATGGTGAGGAACCCTGGTCTGGGGCTGTGCCACTGGCTGACATCCGCCGGCCCGACAGTGCTGCTCCAGGTCCAGTGTCAGCGGGGGCCCTGTTGCCAGGTCCTACTTCTGGAGCCCTGGTGGAGCAGTGCTGGCTCTGGTGGACTCCACTGATGGGCCACACCTGGTCATAGCCCCCCAGGAGGCCAAAACCCTCAAAGCAAAGAGAGCCAGCTCTTGCACAGGAATTAGGCTCCAGGGCCTTTCTTGGGCCGATTTTCCTGTGCCTCCTATTTCCTGCACCCCCTTTCTCTATTCTTAAGCAGATCATACTTTGCAAAGCAGATCCTGTTTTCATGTTCACCTTAGCACTCCTAAAAACATGCCACCACTGGTTAAATATTGTCCTATAAAATCCTCCCTAAACGGGAACCCCTCCCGGATGGTGCATCAATAACCAAGCCCTGCCCCTGGGTCTGTGTGTGGCCTGTGATGAGCACAGGATGAGTGTGTCTGGACCAAGGTGCAGGCCACAGGGTGAAGCATCTACGCTCCTGGTCCTTCCCCTTAGTGGGACTCAGGAGTTCACAGCCTCAGGTGCTTTACCTGCCCCCTGGACACCAGGGCACGTCCACCAAAGCAGGGGACATTTTGGTTGCCACACTTGGGGCAGGAGCAGGAGCAAAGAGCAGGGTGCTGTTGGCCCCTACAGGCAGCAGCTGCAGATGTTGGTATGCCTCTTACGATGTGAAGGCTACCTGTGCAGCAAGAGCTGTCTGGCCGAGATGCGAGAGTGCTCGCTTATGACATGACCCTCCCTCCCCTCTTCTTTCTCCATCGAAGCCTGGCCCAGAGGCAGGGAGAGAGATGCTATCCCAGGAGGGGGCCTGGGATGGAGGCACGGTCTCCCTGCTTCCCCTCCTCACACACTGTGGCCCCACCCTCAGGTCCACATCGACACCAAGAGCGCCTCCCAGATGTTCGAGCTGATCCACAAGAAACTGAAGTACACCGAGGCCTACCCCTGCCTGCTCTCTGTCCTGCACCACTGCCTGCAGATGCCCTGTGAGTCCCCTGCTGCCTCTGCCCCAGTGGCTGAGCCTGGCTCAGGGCCGGTGCAGACGAGGCTTCGGAGGACCTCTGTGGGCTGGGGAGTCTATCACGTCTTGGTCCACACTTGTCCTTGGGAGCCCAGCCCCTGCGACTCAGGCCCCTCCCTCTTGGGGTGAGGACACCCACTGTCCCCTTGGGGAGGAGCCAGAGACTTGGCAGTGTGCAAGCCAGCATCTTCAGCCAACAAACAGTGGCTTGGTGGTTGCAGAATCAGACAGCTCTGCTGCCAGCTTATAAAGGAGGAGTACTCAATACTTGTCCTTTCTATTTTTGTATGTGGTACTAGGGGTTGGACCCTGGGCCTTTGCACTGAGCTATGTCCCTCATGCATTTTTATTTTGAGAAAGGGTCTCACTAAGTCACCAAGGCTGCATTCAACCTTGCAGTTCTTCTGCCTCAGCCTCCCGGAAGTCCCTTTGTTAATTCCAAAACGAGGTTTCACCGTTAAGGAAGGAGCCTGGATGTGTTATGAGCTTGCTGTGTATGTGCGTGCGTGCGTGCATGTGTGTGTGTGTGTGTGTGTGTGTGTGCGTGTGTGGTGTGTCCTATCGGACCCTTCATCTAGTCCTTGCTGACCCTCACCCTAGCGCCCCTGCATCTGTGTCTCTTTGCAAACCCCAACACCATCTTGGGAGCAGGAGGTTAGGCTTTCTATGTGTAGACAAGCACAGTGCTTAGATCCGTGGCACACCCTAGAATGCAGCTGGAAGCCAGCTGTCACTGAAATGTTTGGTGCCTTAGTGTCTCACAAAGTAGAACGTTCAAATTCACAGCGTCCACCCAAATGCTCAACCTAGTCAGGCTTGCCAAAGTGATGATGGTGGTGGTGGTGACAGGAGCGGCAGTTCACTGCGTGCCGCCTCTGGGCGCAGTGGATAGAAACAGGTTCTGCTTCTTCTTATCTTCCACTGCTGCTGCTGCTGCTGCTGCGTGTCCCTCTCCACTCACTTGGGCCCCCATGCCTCGAGGTGAGGCTCGCATTGACACCAGAGGGAGGCACTATGTGAGGGCCTGTAGCGAGCCAGCATCTCCGCTTCTCACAGTGACGGACCATGTATGTCTTCATCTCCATCCCGCAGACTGAGCGAGTTTTTTGGCTGCAGAAGGAATTTCCTTTTCTTGGGCTTTGGGCGACACATGTTCTATCTCTGTGAGCCTTGCTGCATTTACCTGGCCGCAAAGTCCGTAGCAAGCTCCACCCATTAGCAATGTGCACTGACAGGACCATGAGAAGGCTAGGCGATAGTGAGCTGGAGCCGACAGTGAGCTCTCAGGTCTCCAAAGTGAGCCCAGGGAGCTCTCTAGGAGGAGCTGAAAGACCTCATTTCTATTGCTTCCAGTAGTTTTGGTGTCTGGTATTCCAGCAACAACACGGGATTCCCTCTAGTATGTTCAGAAAGGGGGCTTTAAGGGCAGATCTACTGACCTGAGGCAGAACTTGATGTCAGGTTGTGCTGGTTGAGTTCTTCTAGTGGTCAGTAGATGTGGAATCTTGGCCTCGGGCTGAAGAGGAGGAGAAGAGGAAGGGGAGGGAGAGGGGAAGGGAGAGGGAGAGGCAGGGGAGGAGGGGCAGGGGAGGGACATGTGGAGGGGGAGGGGTGAGGGAGGTGGAAGGGAGGCGGAGGGAGAGGAGGAAGGGGAGGAGAAGTCTGCGTCCATGAGCCAGGCTGTGGCTGTAGGGCATGAGGCACAGCACACAAAGCCTTTGTCTTCCTAGCTCAAGGTCATCTCCCCCAAGAAATCCCCCTTGGTTTCTGTCATCCATGGCTCTAACTCACTGCGCTGTTCTCCAGGTGCACATCTGCAATCACTGCCCATTCATCTTTTCTGTAGAGCAGTAACATAGATAATCTTGAAATCTTTTTTTTTTTTTTTAAATTTCCCTGAAGACTTCATTATTAGGCATGTAGTATTTTAGAGCAGGTGCCTTTTATAGATAATGGGAAAAAGTCAGTTTGCATTTCCTGGCCATATTATGCCCTGGGTCCCAACAGGGAAGAAAGGCAGCCAGGAGGCATCAGTGGAGGAGAGAAATATGTTAAGAGGGTTGACACATCCAGAGGGGGTCGGGCATGGGTAATGAAGAGATGACTAGATTTGTGAGCCTTGGTTCTTGGCAGCTGTGGTGCTGCTTCTGCCAGCCTTGGAGCTCCCTATGTGAGGGCGAGGCCACACCCCACATCATGAGCCTGAGCAGTCAGGGCTGCTGGGGCTCCCAAGCTCAGCGCAGCCTGTTGTCCCTCAGACAAGCGGAATGGTGGCTACTTTCAGCAGTGGCAGCTCTTGGACCGAATCCTCCAGCAGATTGTCCTCCAGGACGAGCGGGGAGTGGACCCTGACCTGGCTCCATTGGAGAACTTCAACGTCAAGAACATTGTCAACATGTGAGTGGTGGCCAGCCCTGGGCTGTCGTCTGCCAGGTTTCATCTACCTGACACTGTGAGTCTCATAGTGGGCCACCTTAGCTCTCTCAGCCCAGATGTCCCTGAGTGGTCTTGAACGACCTTGTCCCACAGGAAACTCTTAAGCCTTGAAATGCTTCATTTATTCACTGCCCGGTGTGGTAGCCTAAGGTGACGGATGCTAAGTGCAACTGAGGAACCAAATTTTAAATTTCATTTAAATTTGAATAGCAGCAAGACATGTAGCCAGAGGGGATCATGCATGCATCAGTATAGAGAAGTATCTCTCAACTCTCAATAACTCACTGCGTGGGTTGGGGGGATTTACACACAGTTACTTGGAACCTTAGTAAACACACGCGGGTGGGGTGCACGGGCCAACTCCAAGCCTCAAGCTTGCTTATGTGTGACCATGAGCCAAGAACAATTATTTTCATATTGTAAGCAAACAAACACAAGAACATATGACAGACATGGCACATGGAGCCTAAATACCTACCTCGGTCTTCTCTACAAAGCTTGCTGTCCCCTGACACAGAGCATGGCCATTTGATCACCAGCCTGCTGTCTGAGGAGGTCAGTGCTTGCTATCGAGAGACCCTAATTACAGAGGTATGCAGAGGAAGAGATCCAGATTTCTGTCAGTTACTAACAAGACCTTGCATCAGCACACTGGTTTTTGTTTTGTTTTGTTTTTTGTATTTTAGGGAAGGGTCTACAGGGTATTCAGGATCTTACTACTACATCGGACTAATAGTGATCCACCTGTTTATAGCCTCGCTTGGGGGCTGGAATTACAGGCATGTGCCACCACACCCAGTCTCAATTGCCATCTCAGCATGCCCTGGGTGTGGGGCCGGCAGGCCTGGGAATCGTAACCCTGGCACTTGCGCCTGCTTGCAGGCGCTTTAATCCACTGAGCTATTTGACTGGCCCAGCACACTGATTTTTATTTTATTTATTTATTTGGCAGAACTGGGGATTGAACTCAGGCCCTTGCACTTGCCAGGCAAGTGCTTATTGTACTGAACTATCTCCCTGGTCCTGTGATTTTTAATCTTAAACTTTTACTTCACTTTGGAGCTGGGAGCAGATGGTCCTTCTGGAGGACTGGCTCTCTGTGATGCCCTAGATAGCATTCCAAAGCCCAGTAACAAGAGGGTTTTGAACCCTTCTTGTCTTTATTTGCACAGTCAGTTGCCCAGGTTGTATACTGGGCAGTGCAATTACTGAAGTAACCGGAAGCCCGCTCATGCCTACAGACCAGGAGTGTGGCAGGTCCCACCCAGCAGTGCTTTCACCTCTGTCCTTCTCCACCCTCTGGATTTTGCAGGCTCTAGTGGTTACCCTAATCTTCCTCCTTCTTCCCAGAGTCAGGGAATGTGGGTCTAAACTCTGGGAAGGACCACAGAAAGCCCTTCCCTGCACGGGGGTGAGGTGGGGGTGAAGGATGGAGTTCCCTGAGGGTCATGGCTCCCTCCAAAGAAATCTGTACTGAATCCTCCCCGCTCCATGTCCTTGGTTTGGTTGAGGCCAGAAGTCATGGATCTCACCCATCACATTTACAAAAGCAATGAATCTCACCCTGGGACACCCCTTGGCATATCCTGGTGTGTAGGTTTAACTCCCCCTCACAAGAGGCTGAGGGTTTGCAAGAGGCCCTGCTAATGTCTTGACTGTTCCGCCTCACCCTCAGCCTCTTCCTTCTGTGCCACTGGGCCCAGGCAGTTTCTCTGCTCTTACACACTGGTCTTTGGAAGCCCAGGCTTGGTAGGCCTGGCGTTTCTCCCAGGCATGGGTCTTTGTTCATAAAGAAGCATGAGAGTTTGTACATCTGAGGGAAACTGGAGAGTCGCTCCTAGCTCTGCCATGAATTAGCTCTCCTCCCCATCTGGTTTCAACTGTAGCACAAAGCGTTCGGATTGAGATGGCTCAGGGTCCTTTCTGTTCTCATGGTCTAAGGGGACATACAAGCACTGGGCAGGAATGAGAGCCAGAGAGACATCTGAGGTGTCAGGTGCTAGCCTCCTGGGCATGGCTGTGCAGATTGGAGACCTTGAGCTAACCATGGCATGGAGCTCTGGCTTCCAGAAGTGATCAACCACCGGCCATGTTGCCCATTGCCCGTCCCATCCTCTGCCCCCAGGCTCGTCAATGAGAACGAGGTCAAGCAGTGGCGGGAGCAGGCAGAGAAATTCCGGAAAGGTGAGCAGTCTGCCCTACATGCGCACCTTGCGCCTCCCCCCACAAGGGCTCCCAGGGCCACCTTCTGTCCTCGCAGACCACTTGGAGCTCGCGAGCCGGTTGGAGAGGAAGGAGCGGGAATGCGAGACAAAGACTCTGGAGAAGGAGGAGATGATGCGAACGTTGAACAAGATGAAGGACAAGCTGGCCCGGGAGTCCCAGGAGCTGCGCCAGGCTCGGGGACAAGTGGCAGAGCTGGTGGCACAGCTCAGTGAGCTCTCAGTATGTGAACACCGCCTGTCTCTACCTTACGTAGCTCGGCAGAGACCTGGCTGCAGCACAGGCCGGGGAGCAGGGGTTACAGTGGAGCCAAGGGCCCTGTGACGAAACAAAAGAGGAACTGGGGTCTCAGGCCAGGCCTAAGGGACTGCTGAGGCTGGATGGGCGACAGCTTTGTGGCAGTTAGGAAAAACAGGACCCCTTTCTCTGATGACACTTATCTCTAGTGACAGCATGCAGGTGGGGCTTCTGCTCCCCTTTCCTGCTCAGCTTGTGCTTTCGTTAGCCTGTACGGCTGTGTGTTCCAATCCTGCTAGTCCACCAGGACGATGGTGACCCTGGCTGTCTCATGTCTGCATGTATTTATACAAGTCTGTGTGTGGCTTTGTACCCTACTGCTATGGGGGGTGGGTATTGGGTTTGCAGAGAGAGAAGGGTGGGAGTGGGGTGGGCAGATGATGAGGGCTCTTGTGGAGATGGAGAAGAAAATGAAAGGACAGAGAGGAGGCTGGGGGAATGGTGGCATCAATGCTGATGGCTTTGTCTCTCTGATTTTCTGTCTCCTTGCAGTCAGGCCCTGTGTCTGCTCCCCCTCCCCCTGGAGGCCCGCTTCCCTCCATGGCCTCCTCCTCCTCCATGACAGCCGATGACCTGCCTCCACCCCCACCCCCTCTCCCCTTCGCCTGCTGCTCCCCACCACCCCCGCCACCCCTTCCACCCGGCGGGCCTCCCACTCCCCCTGGCGCCCCACCTTGCTTTGGCCTCAGCCCGCCTCCGCCTCAGGACCCTTTCCCCAGCATCGACGTTCCACTCAGGAAAAAGCGTGTCCCACAGCCCTCCCACCCACTGAAGTCCTTCAACTGGGTCAAGCTGAATGAGGTGAGTGGCCAGGATGGGGTGGGGACAGTAGCCCAGGGGTTGCCGCCCATGCATGGCACCCGCCTTCTTCCTGTGCTGTCCTGGGGGGGTGTTGAGGGCGGTCACAGAGGACATTAGGGACAGGCTTGCTGACCACTGGAGAGTGTCCATATCTGGAAAGCCGCCCAGCATGTGATGGTGGTGGCGATGCTCTTGTTGATAGTGCCACTTGTGTGTCCACTTGTGTGTGCTGGGGGTGGGCAGAGTGGCAGACATCAGAGCCTGGGGCTAGGCGTGCCCTCCACCAGGCAGGGCTGCGCCGCCCAGCACTGTGGAACAGGAAGACAGGGCGGGGCTAAAGCTCTAGAGAGAGGCACGCCCGACACACAGAGTAGGCAGTTTCTGCAGAGCCTGGGCTGGGACCACATTGTGGTGAAGACCAGGGCAGGTGCACAAGAGACAGCATTTGACAAAGCGCAGCCACGTGGCATCCTGATGTATGCGTGTGGTGCACAGTGGCGTGAGTCCCGTTTCTTGGTTTCCTGGTGTGGAGTGAAGATTGGTGGTCTCGCACTGAATGTATAGTATGATTTATCTCATCTGTACAGGTACCAGGGCTTCCTTTAAACATATTTTAACTTACCATTTAACTTACCATTTTTTTTCCCAAATAACACAGCAAACTGAGATTTAATATTTAAATAAGAAAACTAGGGCCGGGAATACAGCTCAGTGGCCTAAGTGCCAGCCTGGCAAATGCAAGGACCTGAGTTTGATCCTTGGTACCATACAAAAAAAGCAAACATATATATCCATCTAGTAACAATAAGTGGCTCTCTTTGCAGGCACTCACACCTATAGGTCAGTTGAAATGCTGTTCTCAGTAATCGCTATTTTTTGGCCGCTTTGCACAACCTGCCCACATGTGGGGCAAGGGGTGCAAAACCTAGTGGTACACGACTGGCCGCCATGCCTGTTTGGCACAGGAGCTGGGCCCAAGCACCAGCAGTGGAGCCGTAAGGATTACGCTGAAAGTCCTGGTAATGTTGCAGGTTTATGTTTCTATGCAGCTGCATTACTGGAGGTGCAGGGTCACATGCAGCGCTAGCGAGGGGCCTTCACAAGTATGATGCAGATAATCCCCACGAGGGAGCTGCTTCTTGTCTTGGACTTTCACAAGCGTAGAGAAGCCGTGAGTCTCAATGGATGGCTACTACTGGAACATCCTGGATAAAGTCTTACCGCTGGTTCAGTAGGATAGTAGTCCCTGCTTACAGGACTGGTGGCTTTGTCCCTGCCATGAGCACATCCAGTGTGAGGGGGTTTCAGTTGGCCTGCCCATGTGGCCCATACTCACATCCAGGAACAGCCCTGCAGAGCTGAGCTTTCTGGGTACATTCGGACCCTGTGAGATGGGCCTGTTGGACTCCCTTGTGGGGAATTCACACCTTGCGGGTGAGTTTCAGTGAGCTTGGGGAAGAGGTGGTGGGTAGGCCAGGGAGGGGTTGCTGAGTGGGTGATTGGCTATGTGCTAGGTGCCGCCCCCTGGCCATCAGCTTCTGCGGGGCTGTGCCGGATTAAGGCAGGAGATGCTGTTGCTCTGGAAGAGCTTCGGATTGGGCACGTTAGGAGGTGTGGTCAGGAAATACCTAGAGAGCCAGGGCAGAGGTCTCTAACCTCAACCCAAACCTGTGCAAATCATGGGGCATCTCCAAGAATCTTCCCACCTGTCTGTTTGATCAGAGTGGAAAAGTGGGAGATAAATACAGCCCAGTCATAGTCTCTGGGGCCTCTGCAAATGTCTCCAGGCTGAGGTGTGGCAGCTTTCGAGGCAGCTGGAAGCCACACTTCAAAGCGAGGTTGGCAGAGCGCGTGGCAGCTGTATGTGCGGCTCTACCCAAGGGGTGCCGCTGCATGGCCAGACAGACCGTGGGTGCAGGAGCAGGCTCACCGCTTCCGGAACCGGAAGCTCCAGGCTGTGCAGCAGTGTTGGATGTGAATGGAAATGATGTTAATTTTGTTGCAGTTAAAAAAAGAAATTGTTTAGCTTCTGTTAGGAAGGTTTTAAAAATGAGGAGAGGGGTCAGACTGTAACAAATGCAGTGATGGAGGGGCATGGACAAGTTCACTAATGGTTCTATGACCTTTGCATCTAGCAGCTTTGTGCTTGGGATTTTCCCCAGGGCCCAGGAAGCTACAGAAGTCCCTAGTGACTCGGTGGTGGCACAGCGAGTGCCATTCTTTGACTGTGAAGCGGTGTTTTGATGGATTAGATGAGGAATGTTTGTAATTGTGGCCACTTTGGCAGGAGATGGGTAGAGGGGGATTGAGTACTATTTGAGAGTCTGCTATCCCATCCTAACGGTGTGGCCAGTGTGGGTTATTTCATTGTTTGGGCTTCAGGTTCTGATATGTGGCACGATGATGATATTCATCTCAAGAGATGGTTGTGGGGAGTGACTGACTTAACACAGGTGTTTGTTGTTTTAAGGACCTACCTGTTTAATGCCTGCTTAGGGTTACCCCTGAGGCATGCTGTTTGCACTTGCACCCTGCTACTTGGACTGACATCCTGTCTAGTTTTGCACAGCTCTGTCCCTGTGTATAGAGCCTCAATGTCCTTCGTACACCTGGCTTATACAGCGCTGTAACTTTTGCTGATCACAATGTACAGGATAGTACAGTAGTTTGATATTCGGTTATGCATTTCAGTACTGTGTGCAAGAGATATGCAAATGGAAGCAGCGTCTCCAGGTTGGAGCTTTTGTCATGCCTTGGTTCTGAACATTGCAGTGTGTGTACTAGACGCAGCTCCTAGGTCAGCAGCCGAGTCATTGAAGGACCTAGTTGCAGGGCCGAAACTTGGTCGTTAAGTGAGAGAGGTCTGTGTCTGTAAAGTATTTGGAACAAAGACTAACATGTAGAAAGCCTTAGAAACACCACCCGTCAGCTGCCGTTAGCGGCGTTGCCACGTGGGCTTTAAGCATTCTCTCTCTTAATCATCTCAGCTCAGGGAGGTAAGCGTTGCCAAGACTCCATTTCCCTTCATGTGACATGGGACATTGCTCACAGGTTCACCTCGTGGCAGGGCTGAGACTATTAGCCAGTTGGGCTACCTGAGCCCCAAGGCCAGGAATGCTCTATGGGGGAAGCAATGATATGGGACCCCAAGAAAGATTTCCCTGGTAAGCCAACCACAGCTCTAGGAGCATTTCCAGGTCTCCAGACTGGAGATGGCAGGGTCTTGGCCAGTGTAGTGAAGAAACTAAATTCACAAGTTAGTAGACAAGGTGGGCACTCACAGTAACTCGGCAAGCTCGGGAAAGAGGCCCACCTGTCTTTGGCTGCA
Organism: Octomys mimax; assembly: GCA_002564305.1. Taxonomy (NCBI): domain Eukaryota; kingdom Metazoa; phylum Chordata; class Mammalia; order Rodentia; family Octodontidae; genus Octomys; species Octomys mimax. Next base: position 10,108 of record NDGM011048782.1, on the reverse strand, counting down.
GGCCTCTGCTGCACTTGCGACTCCTCCAGGCAGGTGTGGGCATGCGGGGTGTGAGCTGATGGAAAGGGTCTGTTGCTTGTCTTGTGGAGGGTCTTTCTACCCTTTCCTTCCCTCCGGCACCACCAGGATGAGAATGGGAAGCTTTGCCTCTGGGCCTGCGCCTCACCCCTCCCTGCCTGGGATTACACAGAGGATTCCCTGTGCAGGGGACTGTGGGCCACACGCCACCTCCAGCTCACTCGTATCCCCTGTCGTTGCCTCCCTGCTCCCATTTCCTGGGACCTGGCTCCTCTCCCCAGTCCCTTCCCTCCGCTTTGCACATGCTTCTCTGCACATGCATGTACTCGCACATACACACGCGTGCGCGTGCGCTCGGGATGGTGGTTGCTGCCATGAAAAGAATGTGTCTGTGTTGAGTTTGGCCAGTTGCCTGTATCGTTTGCTGCTCTGAGCTTCCCAGCCCGGCATTCCACACGAGGGTCCCTGGCCTTCAGAAGGCCACAGGAATGTCCCCACCCCCTGACTCTGGCCTGGCCTCTCCTTTTCAGAGTTTAAGAAAATAAAAGTGAGTGAAAGGTATGCTTCCTTGTGCAAGCCTTCTGAGGGGGAGACGAGGGAGGAGGTGGTGGCACGGGAAGGTTCCCTGGCTGCCCTGTAGAGGGAGGCGGAGGGTCCTTTTCCAGGCTCTGGAAGAGAGAAGATCCCAGGAGAGCGCTCAGAGGGCCATGCTGTGCACTCAGGGCTCTTAACCCGCCATCTTCTTGTCCTCTAAGCCATCAGCAGGTCATTCTGGGACTTCTGGGGGCTTGGCTCACAAGCAAATGTCCTCTGCAGATGCCAGTGCATGGGCCCTGTCTCTGTGAAGCGTCCTGGCAGTGTGAAACCCTGTCTCCTCTCAGGCATGAGGGCTGGGGCTGCCCTCTCGGCTCTGACCCACAGGAAGTAGTGCCAGAGCCCTGCTGGTCTGAGTGCAGTCACTCCCAGGGCCGGCAGTCCTGACCTTTGGCACTGATCCACTTTCTATGAATCTGGGAAAGTGGGAGCAAGACTCTGGGAAAGAGAATGACTGTGTTGGAGACAGGAAACACGACAGCTTGGGGGCTTCTGAATGTGTGTGTGTGGGGGGGGTGGTCCAAGCCAGTGACAGCCATGCTGCAGCACCCACAGGGCCTTTACCGAATGGGCCACCCAGGCCTGTGTGGAAGACCAGGAGCATTGCTTTGCTTTGCTTCGCTTCTCTGGAAGGAGCACAGCGCGCGCCTTTTCCTGCTTGCACACCCAGTGCTCAGCACCCCTGAGATTCTGGGACATGGTTCTGTGCAGCCCCATGTGAAAAGGCAGTAAAGGAAACTGCCTTGGGCTCTGTTCTGGAGCAGAGTATTGAAGAGGGGTAGTGGTTTGCAGTGTGGTGGAGGGGGCGTTCAGCCCCTTTCTGTTGGTCTAAAAGCCTGGCCACTGTGGTTTGCACTGTCGGGGAACAGCTGGGGCTGGAGACCACTGGGCTTCTCCATAATGAAGGAATTGGGTCAACTCTGGGTCTCCTCTCTACCTGGATTGTAGGAGCGGGTTCCTGGTACCGTATGGAATGAGATTGATGACATGCAGGTATTTCGGATTCTGGACCTAGAGGACTTTGAAAAAATGTTTTCAGCCTATCAGAGGCACCAGGTAAGACCTTACCCCTTCTGGCTGCTTGGCTCTTGACTTCCGCACCCCAGCCCCCTGAAGTGTGATCCTCAGCCTTTTTCTTCCTCCCCTTCCCCCTGATTTCCTCCCTCCTGGCTGCATCCTCCTCTCCCTGTCTCCTCCCTCCTTCGCTTCTTCCTTTCCTTGTGAAGATACTGAACAGCTTGATTCTTTAGGGGGTAGCTCGCTCCTGTGGAGGATGTGGCTGTATGAGCTGAGGTGCACAGTACCAGCACGTTACCCTTTGTATTCACCGGTCCATTGATGTGCTCCACCCATTTCTCCCTTATGTCCCAGAGCACTGGAGGTGGCATCTTAAGGCCTGGCACCATTGTCCCTTGCTCTTAGAGTCCCCTGGACTTAGAGGTGGCACCTAGAAACCATCATAAATTTTCTTTCTCTGTCTCTGTCTGTCTGTCTGTCTGTCTCGCTTTCTCTCTCTGTCTCAGACAGGGTCTCACTGTGTAGTTCAGGCTGGCCTTGAGCTCACATTATAGCCTTGAACTTGCAGTGATCCTCCTGTCTCAGCCTCTCGAGTGCTGGGATTACAGGTGTGCACCACTATGCCCAGCTTATTGTAAGCTTTCATCCATGTTTTCCACCATATCCTTCTCTCTCAACACTCCGAGTCCAGTGAGCAGAGGTGTTGATGCCATAAGGAGGTTGGGGGCTACCACTCCTTGTCACTTAGTGGGTTGAAGCTGGGGTGGGGCTTTGAAGGGCCAGAGAGGCCTTGATCCACCTACCCTGTGAGCTCTATGTACGCGTGCCTGGCCCATGAGTCTGTCTCTGCAGCCCCAGAGGGAGCTGGGGCTTGGGCTGGTGGCAGAAAGCAGGGCATTCCTGTGGCGTGGCCTCAAAGTATTCCAAGGACCTGTGCTGAGGGGAGTGCCCAAAATGCTGATTCTCAGAGCTCTCCTTCAAACACTGGATAGGATTCCAGAGAGGGGATTGGGCCAGGAACCTGAGGGTGACTGGCAGGCCTGGAGCCCTTTGCTCTGAGACCCACCAGGGCATGACCAGCCTAGAGGCCTCACTGTCCTTGGTGTGACCCGTCTGCTGTGGACCTGCTTCCCCTCAGCCTGAGCTGTTATCTTCCTTGCTTTCTCTGCTCAGCCAGGGCTCACGCTCAGGACTCCAGCACAGTGCTGAGCCCTGGATGGGAGCCCCTGCCCTGCTTTTGCCAAGTCCAGATCTGTGGATGACCTTTTCTGAGAGCAGATGGGGCCAAGGGCTCATGGGAATACATCTCCAACCCTGTTGCGGGGGTCTAGAAAAACAGATTTAAATGTGGCTGTTCCAGGAAGCATCTGATTCTCCGCTCCTGGTTTCAGGAGGCAGCGTAGGCCTTGCCCGTGGTGGGACAGGCATGGCCACCCCAGGCCCCACTGTGGCTCCAGAGCTGGAAAGATTCTGTAGCCTTGGGCTTCTTGGAGTCTGAGCCCCCCAGGGGTTAGGGGACAGAGGCGCAGCTGCAGGGCTGGCTGCATGCCTCCCTCGCGTCCAGCTCTTCCTCCAGGCTCTACTGTCCAGTCTACAGGGCAGGGATTCAGGGGAAGCTGGGAAAGTGTGTGTTGGGGGTTAAGCCAGATCATGTCTGGGTCTCTACCAGCTTGCTGAATTGGGATCTCGCCACTCCTTGCTGAGCCCACTCTGTAGGGTGTGAAGTGGGGAGGAAGCCACAGCAGCAGAGCAGGGGTGACATTCTGCTTGTCCTCTCCTGGGGCCCTGGGCTGGAGGTTCTGGAAGCCACAGCTCTAGCCTTGCGCTCAAGGCTGGTTCTGAGCCGGCGTTGTCAAGTCCCTTAGCATCTGGAAGGAGGGACACAGTGCAGGCTGGGCCTAATCAGTTCCCTTATATGTCACAGGACAGGGGAGGGCGAGGAACAAACTTGGGGACTCCTGCTTTTCCTGCCCCTGTGAACATGCCTCTCCTGAACTTCTCACTCTGATCTCTTCTCTCTCTGGCATGTATTTTGGGCAGTTTCAGAAGAGGAGAGGAAAGGCGGGTGGGTAGGGTACAGGCTGTGGATGCCAGTGTCCCCTGGGGTGCCCCGGGTCTAGGTGCATAGAAGGAGCTGGCTGTCCACTGCTTGTTTGGCTTCTCTGTGAGCACATTATGGCTTTGGGTCCCCATCTCCAAGCATGGGGTCCCTTGGGGTTAAGGTGCACAAAGTAGATGCTGGGGACCCCACACCTGTCCTCCTGTTCCCTGTCCCTGAGCCTGTGACTAACGTTGTGCATGTTTACTTCTCTGTCGGCTGTGGCTGCTGCCTGCCTAGGAGCTGATAGCTAATCCCTGTCAGCAGGTGAGTCTGGGCTCTGAACCGTCCACCTTCCCGCCGGGGCCCCACACAGAGGGCCTGTCTGTGTCACCTCCTGGCTTCTTGCTCACCCCTGTAGGGCAGGATGCAGTGATAGGAAGTTTCGAGAGTCCTGATCTTACCCACAGGGCTCAAGGCAAGGCATTGTGTAGGGCTGCTCAGGTTGGGCACTGCATAGTTCTAAGGGCACAATTCAGGACAATGGTGGCATGAGTGGTGGCCCTGGAGCTGTGTGGAGTGGAGCCCGGGCTCAGAGGAAACACCTTGAGTAAGAGTGCTGAGCCACCCAGCCAGTGCCTCCAGCCAGGACCCCGAGAGAAAGAGGGTAGAACCTTAGATTTCTTGGGAACTGTGTCCTGCCAGCTGTGCCCTAGAGCAGGGAACTGTGGGTATAATTCTGCCTCAATTTCTACCATGCTGACTCCATGGATGCCCTGCACCTTGGGCACGTGGGGTTGTATCTGCAGCCCCCAAGAGTCAGGAGCTGGCCTTGCATGGTTAGGACCAACTTCTCGTCCCGAGCCCAGGAAGCCCTTGGCTGGGGGCTGTGGTAGACCATGGTCCCTGCTGATGCCACAGGGGCAGTTACACCTGCATCGCCAGCTGCTTCCCCAGAGGGCTCATGGTCTGATCTCTGACCATGGCCTGTAGCTTTGCATGCACACCTTATCCCTCTCTGCCCAGGATAGAGCCCCAGATCCTGCCCTTGAGAATTGGTTATTAAACACCAGCTGTCAGCCTGTGTCCCCTGCTTTTTCTCATGGCCTCTGATCAGGAGCATCCCCAGGTTGGCTGGAGGGTGGTGCCTGGGTGGGCAAGCAGGGGCTTGCCCGCACTTCCTCTTGGCTTGTTTGCAGAAAGAGCTGGGCTCCACCGAGGACATCTGCCTGGCCTCCCGCAAGGTCAAGGAACTGTCGGTCATTGACGGCCGGAGGGCCCAGAACTGCATTATCCTTCTCTCCAAGTACGTATGTACCCTGGGCAGCTCCTGCTGGCAGAGCACGGACACTCCAGGGAGCAGAGCCCCAGCACCCGGCGAGGGCGAGGGCAAGGGGGTGTTGAGCTGAGAGCCTGCAGTGAGACAGAGGTGACACCTGAGAAGCAGGGTGATGGCAGCCTCGGCCCTACTCCCCCACCTTGGCTGTGCCTGGGCAGGGGCAGGCACACATCTAGAGCCCAGCCCTGGGAACCTCTGTGGAGCTGCAGGCTGGCACAGGACATTGCCCTGGTCACGAGGCCCTGGGCAGCCTGGTCAGGGTCTGGCGGCCAAGTTGCTCTAAGCCCACGGAGGGCCCAGCTTGGGGTAGGCCAAGGAGCACCATGATATCAGCCCCTAAGCATTTCCCGCGGCTGCAGAACAAACGGGGCAGTATCTGGGCTAACAGCGCAGCCTCTGTGCAGGGCCTCCCAGAGGCAGGGTCACGGCGACCGCTAAGCCCGTGCTAATCTTAGCGCTGCCCCGAGCACCTCTGGAACACGACCCCCATTCCCCTCAGCCCTCCCTCGTCCTTAGTTTCTCCCATTTGATGGTGTGGCGTGCTGGTGTGCATACTAGCAGAGGGGATGCAGGGGCTCTGGGGGGGGGTCCCCTCACCCCCTCTCAGGCAGCAGGGCTGCTCAGAGCAGCTGTGTGAGAGCAGTCAGGGACTGAGAGCCATTCTCTGTCCTGAAAAGGAAGGACAGGAATGTCCCCTTAGGGGCCTGCCGAAGTCTCATCCTCCTGTGCAGATGCCGTAGATGTGTTAGGCACAAGGAGGAGAAAGAGGGTCTGAAACCCTCTCCCTGGGCCTTCAGCCTCCATGGAAGATGGCCCTTTGCCTTCCACGTGCCCTCAGCATTTCGGACGAAGCCTCAAACAACACATCGGAGGCTCAAGACTTGGTTCAGACCCTAAAGTGCTCCTCATTGAGTGTGCGGAACGAATCCCATTAGGTCCGGTTGAGAAGGTTTTGCAGGGGAAAGGGAACCACGGAAGTGCTCCCTAGCCCCCGTTAGGGAGAGAGTAGAGGATGCAGCGGTGTGGCCTGGAGAGGGAGGTTTAGAGGGCGAGGCTGCTCAGGGGGCACTTTGCCTCAGGTTGAAGCTTTCCAACGAGGAGATCCGGCAGGCTGTCTTGAGGATGGACGAGCAGGAGGACCTCGCCAAGGACATGCTGGAGCAGGTAAGGACCTGGAGGGCGGGAAGGAGCAGCTGCCCCCTTCCCAAGGGCCCCCAAGAGCCTGAGATGTTGGCTGTGGGAGCAGTCAGGCTGGGGGAGTTGGAGAGCGGGTTTCTAGAAGGACCCCTGCCTGAGCCTCTCTGGGAAAAGGCTGGCGACAGCTGCCAGCTTGTCTACCTCAGTGTGTTGTGTCCCTTATGAGAAATTCAGGAAATGCCAAGCAAAAGTGGCATCAATTAAAAAAGAACTGCTGTCTATCAAAAGGCAGGACCATATTACTAGAGCGTGAAGAGAAGCCAAAGCTTGGGCGAGAGTCCACACACACACACACACACACACACACACACACACACAAATCAATGAGAAAATGACAAAGCAACTTCAACATGAGTGAGCGGCTTGAACAGGCCCCTCCTGGAAGAGATGTTGACGTGGCCAGTGAGCGTTTATTTGGAAAGAGCTCAAGCCTTGTAGCCATGAGAGAAACACTGTGAGCCACAGGGAGACAGCTACCCATGCAGCACGGGATTGAGGTTCCACCAACGGGCAGCGCTGGGTTCTGCCAAGGATGTGAAGTGATTGGCGTTCTCACTGGCACCATCATGGTGGAAAACTATGTAGTAAGCACATGAAGGCCTAACAGACACCCACCCTACTGCCCGGTAACCTCACACTTAGATGCAAACTCGACAGAAACCAGGGCATATAGTGGCTCAGAGATGCAGGCAGGAATATTTACACCAACTTTATAGTTGTCCCATAACCAGCTGTCCCATAGTAAGAAAGTGATCCGACAGGCTGTGGTGTGTTCCTGTGGTGGAATACTCAACGACGAACAAAAGCGACCAACATGTAACAGGGCAGACTCCTAGGCATTAGGCCGTGGGACAGAAGCTGGATGCAGAAGAGGACATCCAATGGCACTGCCCACTTTCTGTTGCTATGGTATAATCCCTGAGATGGTCTGAGGCTGGTGAGTCCAGGAGTGTGGCACCAGCCTCCGCTTGGCACCTGGTAACCAGGGCAAGCATCCTATAAAACCACTAAAGCCACATGGGGACCCCACGTGCATGGCTTCCGTTCAGTCCTAATTATCTTCCAAAGGCCCCACCTCCAAATGCCATTACCGGCTGAACTTGGGGGTTACATTGCCAACACATGAACTTGGAGGGGACACAGTCTTCCCATAGCACCTGGCATGGGTTCGAGAGCAGACAGAACACAAGAGCAGACCAATCTATGGTGGTAGAATTCAGTGGAGGCCATGTTGGGAAAGGGGGCACTTCACTTTCTGAAGTGAAGTCAAAGACCTTTCTAAGAGGCAGGAAACACTGTGTATCTTAATCTGGTGTTGCAGATCTCGTGTCCCCGTGGGCAGAGTTTTGACAGAACTCACTGAGTTGCCCATTTCAAAAGGGTGTGTTTTGTTTTTTTATGGTGAAACCGGGGATTGAACTCAGGGCCTCCTTGCTAGGGAAGCGCTTATTCTACTGAGCCATCTTCCCGGCCCAGGTGTGTTTCATTGTATGTAGATTATATCGCCACAAAACTTGCTGAAAAAGATATGTCACTGATGAGCATACTTCAGAGTAGGGTACTCTCTGTAAGTTATAGCTCAATTTCAGAAGGTGAAGAAAATCAGAAAGTTGCCCAGCATGGTGGCGCATGCCTGTAATCCCAGCACTCGAGAGGCTGAGGCAGGAAGATCATTGTAAGTTTGAGACCAGCCAAGGCTGCAAAGTGAGCTCAAGGCCAGCCTGAGCTGCATAGCAAGACCCTGTCTCAAAAAACAACCAACCACATGCACACAAAAAGCAAGAAAACCAAGAAGTCAAGGACTGCCATCTTCTAGTAGTTCCTGACTACGTGAGGGTCCCTCTATCCGTCTTACATGGAATCAGCACATGGGCTTCTTGTGCCCTGCTCCTCTGAATCTGCTGCACACCCCAGTCTGTCTGACCCACTCCCACTCTCTGCAGCTCCTTAAGTTCATCCCTGAGAAGAGCGATGTGGACCTCCTGGAGGAGCACAAGCATGAGATTGAGCGGATGGCCCGTGCTGACCGCTTCCTCTATGAGATGAGCAGGTCTGGGGGCCATTGGGTGTGGCCGGAGGGGCTGGGTTGGCAGTGGCCCTGGCAGGGAGGACAGGAGCGAGGCGAGCAGGCTGGAGAGGAGGCTGAGGCGGGGGGCCATGTTCCTTGCCCTGTCTCCAGGATCGACCACTACCAGCAGCGACTGCAGGCCCTGTTCTTTAAGAAGAAGTTCCAGGAGCGGCTGGCAGAGGCCAAGCCCAAAGTGGAAGGTAGGGTGGGCGGTGGGCGGTGGGCGGGGGCCTGGGGTGAGGCAGTGCCAAGGAACCCACACGAAGGGGCAGAGGGAAACAGAGCCCTTATTTTGCACCCAAAAGGAAAACCAATGTCAAAGGCAGAATGTAAAACTACAATATGATAAGGAAGCGCCCTAGTTTCTATTGGCATGTGCATCAGCCTCGGGGGTGTGACAGGGGCTAGGCCTCAGTGTTGGGACCCTCCTCCCTGCAGGGAGGGACATCTGCTTGCATCTGTTGTGGTGTGGGGCAGAAATGATGCACAGGGGCCAGAGCTGTGCCTGTCATGAAGGAGCGCACCCCTCCACGGCTAGCTGAGAGGTTCTGGGCGTGTTTGGGAAGACATCCTGAGATATCGTTTCAAGTGGGAGCCCCTCAGAAACCGAGAGATTGAGTGAAGTGACCTGTGGATGTGCCTGATCTGAACCAGGGAAACCCCTCTAGCACAGGCTGCTTCCCAAGGACAAACTCCTGAGGAAACACCATGTGTGAATTGTCTCACTGGTCCCTGCAAGAACCCCAGAGGTGGGGCTGTCATTGCCTGTTGATGGCCTCCTTTCTCTGTCTCTAGCATGGGCTGTGGTAGTCACCATGTTACTGGTGGGTAGTGGAGCCAGGATAGGAATCTTGGTGTGGCCTGCTGGGCGTCTCTCTGAAGCTGCTTGTGGGATGGTGGGGGAGGCTGGAGCGAAGGGTTGTGGGAAAACACAGGTGGGCATGGTGGTGGGCAGGAGGGAGTGAGGCTGGCAGGTTCATTTGGGGTGAGGACAGGACAACAGAGCAGCATAAACCATGTCCAGGTTCTGAGGATTCAGGGTTGGGGGGGGGGGCAAGCAGTGCATGGCGCCCCCTGCTGGACAACAGCAGAGGCAATACTCCATGAGATGCCAGTCCAGAGAGAGTCCATTCCTGGGGTCCAGCTGGCTGCTTTGGGGAAGATGAAATCTGCAGAGGTGAAGGCAGACATTTTTTGGTAATCTTCCCCCTATTCTTCACACACACACACACACACACACACACACACACACACAGAGCATATGCCTTTGGACACCCAAGAACCTGCAGGTTGTGATCATAGATAATCAGTCTGAGCCAGAGGAGCGATTTCAGGAGCTTCTGTCATTGCTAAGGTCTGGCTGTTGCTCTTGGTCCTGGTGATGGGTGGATCCTTATCTTCGTCTCCATTTCCTTCTGCTGTAGGCTGCCCTTGGGGCCAGAAGCACAGATAAGGGGTTCAGCCCAAGGTGGGCATGCTCAGTTGTCTGTGTCTTGGGTCAGTAGAGTAATAGTGCCCCACTGCCCTTTGGAGCTAAGGACGCAGAGCAGCTCAGCAATTACAGAGGCTTAATCCCGGGCTGCCTCTTGTCCCCTGCAGCCTTCCTCTGCTTAATCCCAGGCTGCCTCTTGTTAGCGAGTGGCTGCTGTGTAAAGTCTCCTTTTACTGTCTAACTATACAGAACAGGATGTGTTGAAGACAGCAAGGTTTCTAGATTTTCTCGCCTAGGGCAGTGGCTACTGTCCGAAGGGCCCAAGAGTGAGGTAGGGAAGAGGGGCCTTGTCTTAGTTACTCTTCTCTCGTTGCTGGGACAAATACCCGACACTCAAAATGAAGG
>NDGM011048763.1:0-11040 GCA_002564305.1 Octomys mimax | reverse complement strand
ACTGTTTTCTTTGATCAATTTTGAGAAAGGTTCCTCTTTTATGACTAGGCACCATCCTTGAGCTGTCCTCTCTGTCTTTATGGGGTGAAGTTTGAATAAGAATGTTAAGTCAGCATCAGGAAGAAGGTTCAGTGGCGTAAGGTTCTGAGTTCAATCGTTGGTACAAAAAAAAAAAAAAATAGTTGTCAGTTTTCTAAACATTCCTTATCCTTGTCATTTCTCACCTTCTAGGTTCTTATTACCTTATCCTGCTTACAGTAAAGATCTCATTGAGTGGATCTAGCAAAGCTCCTTCTTAGTCCTGTCTTTCTATTAAGGTCCCCATACCCTGCTGCTTGGTCTTGGTCATAAATCCCACTTTTTCTGCTTGGAGTTTGAGTGAAACTCAGTCTACCTCCTGTGTGACAGGCTGCTTTTGCAAGGGGTCCCTGTACTATCACTGTGATGCCACTGTAATAAAGTCTGCCTAATCCTTTAATAGATGCCATTAATCATTTTTCCTTTAATATCAGCCATTAACACCACAGTGCAGAATAGCATTGACTTTTGTTCCTTGGATAAGAATATTTTAAAATTAAGAGACATGTGCCCAGGTTTCAAAACACGAGAAGTACCTGTGCAAGGCAATAATCTCCAGGAAAAATAATTGGGAAAAACTTAAATTATATTATTAATATGCATTTCAGGTACTCAAACTCTTTAAATAACTCTTGAGCAGGACTTAGATATCAAATGCTTAATAATACTTACTGAACTTCAGGCATTTGTTCAGTTGCTCAGATACAATCCTCAGGCAATAGAAAAGCTTAAGGTGGTACCAGTAAATATTTATTTATGCTGTTAGCATGCTATGAGAAAGTCAGAATAGTTCTCAATCTAAAATTACATTTGAAGCTAATATAATGATTGTAAAGTTGCTGACATTTTTAAGGACTCAGGAAAACATCAGGTGTCAAGCCTCATGGTTCTATTCTTTTTCTTTTACCACAACTTAGATATGTAGGATAATTCTCTCTAGAGTCTGCAATGGCTTTCCCATGCCTGGAAATGCATTATGAATTGTTAAGTGAGTGCCATGGGAAGGAATTTCTAGAGTAACATGATCCAGTAACTTCAACTGTTGGCACTCCTGGTCTCTAGTGCTATAATCACATGCATTGGTGGTATGGAAGGCTTGCTTTCAGGGTCCCAAACATCAACTCAGTTTCCTGATAGAGGATATAAAACCAGATGCTGGATCCAAGTTGCTTGGATTATGTTGAAGCACACTATTTGAATCTAGGCATCCTGATTTTTATTGGAGGGTCCCGTTCGATGGGAACCAGCACTATGGATATGGCCCCGCCACTGGCCCAACATCTCCAGCTGCTAAGGCATTGCAGTTAAATGAATTCTTTCCTAGTTAAGTCTAACTCTCAACTAGATAAGTTACTGTTCTCTGTACAATCATCTACGTTTTCCTTCTCCCTGATGGAGGATAAACTTAAAGAAGTCCCTGAGGCATATGGCCGTAGTATGCGAAGGGTCAGCCAATAATAGAAAACGTTCAAGGTACCTATTTCCTTTCCACTCCTTTCCGCCACCACCTTCAGTCATAGAGGGAGACGCTTTCTTAATAATAGAACTACACAGGTTTCCGAGGGCAATATCGTGAGACGACATGCGATGAGTTATTCTTGGACTGAGCCAGCTAGCCACAGTCGGGCCTCTTTCCAGAGGACAAATGCAGGAGAAGAATGACTCCTCAGCCTCCCCTTTGAGATGCCACAGAGACGTATCACAGACCACGGACACATTTCCTGTCTTTTGTGGTCCAAGCTTTGTGTCCTTAGTCACAGATTACTCAGTGGATACAGTGTTCTTCATGTACTTTTGGACTTTTATTTGTTCCTCCTATTCTTCAAACAAGTCTGTTTGCATCATTTTTCCAGACACATGAACTCCTTTTGATTCCAGTCTACACAGCTTGAACATTTGGATCAATCCACTACTTATGGTAATGTGTACTTGTGTTAAAAATCTGTATAATCCCCATCAATAAAGAAACATAAAGCAATGAGACATACGTGGGAGGTGAGAATTTTTTAAAGCAGTTTTTTTCTTGATCAATAAATTATTAAGACTGTACAGATTTGCATTCAATTCACTCCAAAGCATTGTAACTTGAAACAACAAATGCATATTACTTTACAGTCTGTGAGTCAGTCAGTCCACATTAGCTGGGTCCGTGGCATAAGATTCTCTCACAAGAGGCATCAAAATGCCAGGCAAGGATGAAGTTTGAAAGTCAGACTAGAGAAAGACTCACCTGCAAGTCCTTGTGCACAAGCTCCGGGCCTCTGCTTGCCAGTGGGCTCTCTTTCTGAAAGTGAAAGGAAACAGACAGACAGATAGACAGACAGAGGAAGTTATGAGAAAGTTACTCCCTTTGGAACCTAGTCTTGGAAATGATGACTCATCCGTTGCCAGATTGTGATACTTGATGCTGAGTTAGCCCACAGGTAAGGGCCGGGCATTACATAAGGACAGTGTGTTGGTTAATCTTACCCACTTGATTGGCTTGAGAGATACCTAGGAGATGAATAAAGCCTGTCTCTGTGAATGTCTGTGTGCACGACCTTGGGGACTGCCTCTGGTCCCCGATACCTTTCTCTTAGGCACAGTTTCCCTGCTCTGCTTTCAAGCCTCCATGTACTGCGTGCCTGCTCCACATGCTTCATCCTTGTTTCTGCCTCAGTGCTCATGACCTAGTGCATAGAAACGTCTGAAAGCCTGAGCCGAGTTGAACTTCCTCTCCTTTAGATTATGGTATCCAGGGGTGTGTGCGAACAGCGAGAAAGCCGGCGAACATAGGCCTGAACACCAGGAATCAGGGATCGATGGGAGCCATTTCAGAGAACACGGAGTTGATACATAATTTCACTCACCGAATTTTATTCATTCATTGACTAATTGTGCCTAGAAACCTACTATGTGCCTGTTTTTTCTCACTTTGAAGAAATGGAAATGAAAAAAGTTACAACCTTTTAAGAAAATAGTTTCAAGTGGAGAGTGGCACAGAAAAAAGGAAAAAGATCACTAGATAAAAAGGTCATCTTTGTTTTTCAGCAAAACCAGAGAAGGAGACGGAGGGGGAAATGGAACTCAAAATAAACACACTCCTACATCGCAGTCAAAACTGGAACATGGGAAACAAGTGAGCATATAAAATTTCATGCAAGAAGCCACTATATCTACACTAGTTTTCACTTCAGCTAGATTTTTCAAGCCTTTTGAAGTTACCAGCCATGTGAGTCATATCAAAATTTAAGGACAGAATGATTCTGTAGGGTTTAACTCCACAAAGTCAGCATACTATCAGCAGGTGAGAACAAGATTAGGTCAGAAGAGGGGAAATTTTCAAAAGAGGAAAAAGAAGAGGCATGTTATAGGTAGAAAATGTACACTTCCTTGTTCCACTTCCAACATAACACTAATAGTAAAGAAAAGATATACATTTTATTTTTCTTTGATCAGCTACAAACTCAATTTATATAATTTGCACTTAGGTTAAATCCACTTAATCTCAGTACATTTTTCTTGGCAGAGCTGGCAGATGTTTTAATAAAATATGGCAGATGGTTTAGAGACAAAGAAGCATCATCGGTTTCTGTGTACAGTTTAAAAATTACTCAAAACATCTGTGGACTAGTAATAAGTCTTTCTGTTTTTCAATTTTGTGCATAATACTGTTCAAAATATGTAATTAAATGTGCATCTTGTTAATGAAATATTCTGACTGAGTCATTGAAATAAACTTTCTCATTTTTCAAAATGTTCTGCTCATGCTTATTAATCTGCTGTTTTATTTATCTCCATGTCCAAAATAGAATTAATCTATATTGATCCACGTGACATGCAAGCTGGCCTCTTTGGAAAATTATCATCATCAGGCTGGTGTTGCCAGATTCCCCACTAAAACACCACTTTTAATAATTAAAAAAATAATATTTTTGTTGTGTATAGCAAGATATTTTAAAGCAATGTACACACTGTGGAATAGTTAAATATAGCTGATTCTCAGGCATGGTACTTTACATAGCTCTCATTTTTGTAAAGGGAACAGACACTGTCCACTCTCTTTGTTTTTCAGGAGTGGGATGCATCTTCAACTGCACTCAACCTGCTGTATAGTAACTCTCCTGAAGTGTATTCTCAGGCTGGGGAGATAGCTCGGGGGCCTAAGCGGCTGCCTGGCAAACACAAGGACCCAGTTCAGCCCCCAGTACCACATGCCATGATAGTTCCTGAATCTCCTCCCAACCAGCCTCTGGTAGGCTCCATTACTTTATATCTTTCTATGGAGTCAGCTTTTTTCATATTCTATGACATGGGGTATCAAAAAGAGACATATAAATGTCCAACAGGAATATGGAAGAATACTCATCACTAATCATCAGGGAAATAAAAATGAGATGAGGAATCATTTTGCTCCAGCAATAGAAGCTCTTAACAAAAAAAGGTATCAAGCAGTGCTTAGAATTTGGATAAAAAAAACACTTGAATACTACCGAGAGAATGTAAACTAATATGGCACTATAACAAGTAATGTGGACGTTTCTAAGATATTAAAAAGAGAAATAGCACATAAGCTGGTAATCCCACTGTGGACTATCTAACCAGAGGCTGTGAAGTCAGTTGTGTCCAACAGCTAGCTTCATAACCAGGTCACTACATTGCCATGCATGATAGACAAGATGTGAGGTCAACCTACGTGGCCATGGTGGGTGGACAGTTAGAGACGGCATGGTCTGTCTGCATATCCAGACAATGAGCAACACCCAGCTTGAGAAGAAAGGAATTCTGTGACAGCATGGATGAAACTGATATGCACTGTTGAGAAAATAAGGGAAGCACAGAGAAACATCTCCTGCAGGATGTGGCAGTGTAGAGAGTCCCACTCACTGTATTGTCTAAAACTATGAAGTATAGATAATACTGTGAAATTCATGTTGTTTTGTTTATTGAAATGCTATATCATTTGTAAATTTTCTGTTTTAATACTACTTTGTATGATTTCTCAAAAAAATGTAATGTGAACTTCCATATCAGAATAAATTGATCATTAAATGGCATATATTCTTGTTTCTCTTAAAAACAATGAGATGGAATTCCACTGAGCCTTGGTTTTGAAGACCAGCAGGGAGACTTGGTAGGCTAGCATCATCCCACCCTTAACATCCTCATTGAAGTTCCACTGAGCCCCGGACACCCATCCCTTCCCTGAATATTGTGGGGGAGACCTGGGAGACTGCCCCACAGTCCAGGAGTCCAGGAAGATGGCCACAGGCACACGTGGGAGCCTTGGAGAGCCCCACCCTACAGCAGCATACCATCCAGAGAGTCCTGCAGAACTTCAGCCTACATTCATAATCATCACATCCTTATTGAACTGCAGTTTGCCCCCTCCCCTCAATGAGGTGAAAGCCACAGACAGAGCTTTGGTAAAGGGCCAGGGAGATAGCTTAGTAGAATAAGTGCTTGCCTGGCAAGCTCAAGGTCCTTAGTTCAACCCCCAGTACCAGAAAAAAAAAAGTGGAAAGAAAGAGCTTTGGTGAGCCTATCCTGCCCTCCCACACTCCTGAGAACCTTGCTCACCTACCCTGTCCCCAGGTCCCTGCCATCACTGCAGTGAGGGAGAACATTCAGAGTTTCAAAAACTGACAAAATGAAGGAACAAAGGCATTCTCAGAACTCTAGCACACCCAAAGCAAGTCCAGCAGACAAGGTCATAGAAGACCTGAACTTTCTGAGATCATAGCAAGTGAAGTGGAGATATAACTCCATCAGGCTATGGAGGAAATCAGATCAGAAATAATCTCTCAGGTAGAAAGGAAATAGCAAGAATCATGAATGGATTACTCAATACATCTAAGGAAGGCATAGACAAAAATTAAAAGGAATAGTAAAATGATGTAAACACTGAATGAACAATACAGGAAAGAAGTAGAATGCATGAACAGATACAAATAGATAGCCAGGACATTAAGAATTCCATTGAAAGCTGACAAAAACATTTAAATGAAACAGAAGATAGAATTTCAGACCTTGAAAATAGCATTACAGCTAGTAAATACAAAAGGAAAGAACTCTTAAAAGTAACAAGGAACCAAAAAGAAAAACACCTGCAAGGTGATTCAATGAAAACTAATATAAGATAAAACAGCTGGAATTAACGCAAATAACATAAAAAGATCATTTGAAGAAGTAGTAACATAAAATTTCCCAAGCATGGGAAAAAAATCTCACATACAGTAACTGAGGCATGTAGAACTTCAGCTAGCCATAATCAAAATAAATCTTTACTCAGACACATAATGATCAAGCTCTCAGCAACTGAGGAAAGAAAAGAATTTTGAAAGCTGTTAGAACAATCAGACCACCTATAATGGAAAACTCATCAGAATCATGGCAGATTTCTCAACACAGGCTGTCAAATTGAGAAGAGCTTGGAGTGAGATATTTCAGGTCCTGAAAGAAAACAAATTCTAACCCCGATTGATATACCCTGCAAAATTATCCATCAAATTTAATGACTATATAAGGTACTTCCATGACAAAGAATAGCTGAAGAAATTCATGAAAATCAAACAAACTCTTCAAAGAGTACTGACGGATATTTTAGAAAGAAACAAAGAAGCCACAACTTCACAAACAACAGAAAAGAACTACCAGCAGAGTAAGTAATTAAGCAAAGCAGAATAATAGGAATCCTAAAGTAGGAAAACAATGTAACAAAGATAAGCCAATACATATCAGTTATAATCATCAATATAAATAGTCTCAATTCACCAATCAAAAGAAGCACACTGGCAGAGTGGATCAAAACATCCAACAATGTGCTGTATACAAGAAATACACTTAACTCAAAAAGAAATTAATAGCCTGAACATCGAAGTGTGAAAAGCAATATTCCATGTGACACGAACCCAGAAATAAACAGGGGTAGCTATTCTGGTTGCTGATAATGTCAACTTCAAACCAAGCATGACTAAAATACATAAACAATGTCACTACATACTTGTTAAAAGAAAACTGCAAGAGGAAGAGACAACAATTATAAATATATATACATGCAATATATGAGTACCAACTATATAAGACAAATTTTAACAGACATGACAAATCTAATGAGCACTAACATAATTGTACTTGTGGAGTTTAACATACCTTTGACACAAAGAGAAAGAGGCACTATGCAAAAAAAAAAAAAGAAAAAGAAAAACAGCAAAGAAATAGCAGAACTAATCCAAACTTGTGAAGAAATAGACTTAGGATAAATTTATGGAGTGTTCTACCCAACAGCAGCAGAATACACATTCTTCTCAGCTGCACAGGGGACACTCTCCAAAATGGATCATTACCTAGCATGTAGAATGTGCTTAAGTAAATACAAAGGAATTCAAATTATTCTATGCATATTGTCTGACCATACCGCAATGAAATGGTAAATTACCAACAAAAGAAACAGCAAAAAATCTATATACACATGGAAACTAAGCAATACTCTCCTGGATGAAATTAAAGAAGAAATTAAACAATATTTACAATCAAACAAGAATGTAGATATAACTTACCAGAACAGAAATGTAATGAAGACTGTCTCAAGAGGGAAATTTCAAGTGATAAATTCTCAAATCAGGAAAATAGAATGAACCCAAATAACCAATCTTATGCTGCAAGTTAAACTACTAGAAAAAGAAGAGCAAGTCAAACCCGAAGCACAAAGAGGCGGGAAATGATAAAAAGCTGAACAGAAATAAATGTAACACAGATGAAAAAAAAACAATACAAAGAATTAATGAGTGAAAAAGTTGGTTCTTAGAAACAATAAATAAAATTGATAAACCTCTATCCAACCTCATCAAAAAAAGAAAAAAAAAAGGAAAACAAAAATTCAAAACCATGGGCCTGGGGAGAGAGCTCAGTAGAATAAGTGCTTGCCTGGCCTGGTAAGTGCAAGGGCCTGAGTTCAATCCCTGGTTCTGAAAAAAAAAAAAAATCAAAGTCATACAATGAGGAATAAAAAAGGCAAAATCACTACATACCCTATAGAAATTCAGATTATCAGTATTTATTTCCAAAATCATTACACTCACAAGATGGAAAATATAGAAGACTGGACAGATTCCTAGATATGTGTGAACTACCAAAGCTGAATAAAAAATAATATAAAAATTTTAAATAACCCAATGTCAGTAAATGAAAACAATATATTTAAAACATGACATATATTAAAACATAACATATATTAAAACAGAAAAAAATACCAACAAAGAAAAGCCCATGTCTTGGTGGATTCATAGTTGAATTCACCAAGAAATTTACGAAGGCTTAATGCCAACTCTTCACAAAATCTTCATTGAAATTGAAAAGAAAGCCGTTCTGCCAAACCCATTCCTTGAGGCAAATATTACTATGGTACGAAAACTGGGGAAGGACCCCCAAAAAGATGAACTATAGGCCAATCTCCCTAATGAACATACATGCAAATATCTTCAATAAAATACTGTGCAGCAAATCCTCAAGAAGATTATATATCATGACCAAGTGGGATTCATCCCAGGAATGTAGAGTTGGTTTAGTATATGCAAATCCATGAACATAATACACCACATCTGCAGAGCAAAAGAGGAAAATCACTTGATCATCACAATAGAGAAAGAAAATGCTTTTGACAAAATCAAACACTCATTCATGATCAAAACTCTACAGAAAATAGGAATATATGGTCTTTACAACAACCAAATAAAAGCCATCTAGGGAAAACCAATAGCCATAACACACTAAACAGACAATAATTGAAAGCCTACACTTTAAAATCAGGAACAAGACAAGGATGTCCACTGTCACCACTCCTGTTCAATATAGGAAACAAAAGGAATAATGATTGGAAAGTGTTATGGTTTGTGTTTAGTTGTCCCCTCCCCCCAGGCTCATGCAATCATGGGGCAGCTACTGGAGTTTGTGATTGATTACGTGGGTGTGGATGTTGCACCTGCCCTGGGGCAGGCGACTTGCATTACAATGCAAGGAGGTGAAAGAGGCTAACAAGCTACCTGAGCTGCTGCTACTCCCTTCCTTCTCTTCTCTTTGCTTCCACCATGAAAGGTTGCCCTTTGCCATGTGCCACATTGCCTTGTAGTCAGCTGAGTATGGACTGAAACTGCCAGCAGCTGTGAGCTAAATTAACCTTTACTTCCTTCATTTTGAGTGTCAGGTGTTTGTTCCAGCAATGAGAGAAGAGTAAGTGAGACAGAATTTGTTACCAGAAAAGTGGGGTCATTGCTGTGGCTAAACCTGACTATGTGTATTATGAGCTTTTGGCTTATGTGAAGAGATAGAAAAGGCTTGGTGATGTTGCCTACAAGAGAAGCACTGGAACATTTTTGGCTGTTCTGTATGGGAGACTCCAGTCAGAGCTCAGATGATCAGAAGGCTGATAGAAAGCCTGCCTGTAAAGACAAGGCTGGGGAGGTTCCTTCTGGGAAAAAAGACTGCACTGGTTGTTGGACTCTGATGATTTCTGCCATGGCTTAGTGGAAAGTTTGTCTGAATTTTGTTCATGTCCAGATACTTTGCCTGAGACTGAGATTAAGTATGATGGACTGGTTAATATGGCAAAAGATATTTCAAAGCAACCGAATATTGAGGGAGTGGAATGGCTGTTGTTGGGGGCTTTCAGCCAGATTTATGTTGAGAATCAAGAACAAACAGTCCAGCATGATGATTTAAAATGTTGTGAGTTTGGTCAGAAAGGAAGCTCCATAAAAGCTGTGGAATGCAAAGATAGAGCTAAGAGGATCTCTACTGTCAAGAAAAAGCAAGAGAACGGAAAGGATGGCCTGAAGGAATCACAGGAGGCAGCAGGTTTCTACCCTTCACAGCCTCAGAATTGCACGGGTCAAGGACTTTGCCATAAGGGTAAAGCCATAGAGCCTGGTGTTCCAGAGTGGTGGCAGCCTGGAGAATGTGTTCCTCAGAATCAGGATCAGAGTGCTCAGTGATTCAGGCACTCAACCCCTACAGCCAAGAGAGAAGGAAGCCTGGCTACTGCTCCAGCTGGCAGCAGACCTTGGCAGAACCCATGTGGCATTAGTTTTAGGCTCTTGCAGAATGCAGGAGTTCTGAGATTAAGAAGGTTTCCACCTAGATTTCAGAAGAAGGCCTGGGAGGGCAGGTAGTGTGCCCCTGGGAGGGCAGTGTATAAGGTTGTGAGTGAAAAGCTTATTCAGTGGAAACCTTGAAGTCTAGAAGAGCCAGGAATATGGATCATCTAAGGGAAACTGCAAAGAAGGAGCAAAGCCAGCCAGAGAGAGAAGCTATGGGAGCTACCACCAAGAGTGCCATAGGGGTGGAGCCATGTAAGGCTTTTGGAGCTCATAACTCATTACAGATTGCTTTGAATGGTCCACACAGAACTACGGGACGTAATGTCTGGCTGGCTGGATTTTGGACTTGTTTTGGTCCCAATGCTTTGTATTCCCCTATTGCTTGTATCTTTTAGAATGGTAATGTTCATCCTGTGCCACTGAATGTTGGAAGTGTTTAACTTTTCATTTGTACAAGGGCTCATAGCAAAGAGTTTTTCTTACATCTTGGAGGAGATGGGACTTGGACTTTTCAGCAAGGCTGAAACTGTTCAGACTTTGGCAGCCTTATAGATAGACTAAAATGTCTTTTGCATAAAGGGATGTGCATGAGTATTTGGGGCTCAGGGACAGAATGTTATGGTTTACATCTAGTTGTCCCCACAAAGCCCCACTCAGTCATAGGGCAGTGTCTGGAGTTTGTGATTGATTATTGTGAGTGTGGACGTTGTACCTGCCTTGGGACAGATAATTTGTATTACAATGTAAGGGGTTGAAAGAGGCTAGCTGCTGCCTGAGCTGCTGCCACCCACTTCCCTCACTGTTCTTTGCCTCCACCATGAAAGGCTGTTCTCTGCCATGTGCTGCTCTGCCTTGGAGCCAGCTGAGTATGGACTGAAGCCTCCAGTAA
>NDGM011048754.1:0-10215 GCA_002564305.1 Octomys mimax | reverse complement strand
CGGGCGGGGTCGGGGAGGAGCGGCGGAGTGGTGGGGGGCGTCCGAAGGGGGTGGGAGAGTGTCTGGCCCACGCTACGCCCGGGCTGGGACTGTCCCGCAGGCGCAGGCTACCAGGAAGCTCTCCGCACACTCCTATGAAATAAATTTCTATACCTCAAAGTTTAATTCTCCAGAATGCCCATTAATACTGTTATGTTTAATAGTGTTTGACAGGATACTTCACAAAGTCATTTAGTAGCCAACAAAAATTTGGTTACTATCTCATTGCCAAATTCAGTGATTCAATTTATACATAAGAGGTCAGGAAAATGAACAATATCCATATATATGGCAAAATTCAAGGATAGTTTTCTTTCGTGTGCTTTTGCTACATAATAACATTGGATCATAGTCTTATGTGTTCTAAGGGAGATATGGTGTCTTGAATGTATATATTAGAAATAAATAAGCATAAAAATACTCCATATACCATTTCTTTTGATTAAATATAAAGTTTACCATATTTCTAAAGGTGTGTATTTAATTTTTTTTTTAAATCTTTTATTTATTTGGTACAGGGTCTCTCTTCAAAGCTGACTCATAGTGATCCTCCTGTCTCAGCTTCCCCATTGCTTGGATTATAGGTGTGTACCACCACATCAGATTTTGATGGCCAGCATGGGATGTGGTACTGGGGATCAAACCCAGGTCCTTGGTCCTTGCTTAGGCCACCAAGTGCTATCACCCCAGCCCTAAAATCATGTATTTTTTGTGCTACTTGTATTTTCATTTTTTCTTAATGGAGATAAAATCCTCACTCTGGTCTACTTTTATCTGTATATCAACAAAAGTTAAAACACTCAGGATGGCATCTATGGGACCACGTGACTGAGTAATTATTCAAAATTTATATTATTTCTGTTAGTTACCTGGTTGAAAATAATTTGCTTATTTACTAATAATGAACTTGCAGGTTAGTTTGTGCAGCTGAGACAAGAGTCTAGGAAAAATAATTCTAATATAGAGAAAAATAAGTCTGTGTCCTCAGCATCAATGAAGGCCCTAGAGAGTAAGCTGTGAAGTTCAGATGGGGGGCGGGGAGACAATCCACACAAGGACCTAAAGAAAAGTCAGAACAGGGCTGTGCAGGCCCAGGGACACAGAGAACAGAGCATGGGGCTGTGTGCGATGAGGTCAGCATGCAAAACCATGAAATCCATCCAGCACTAACTTCTGAAGCCTAAGCATGTGAGGAGAAATTTCAATATCTGGAAAGCTTCTTTTACCCAGAAGGCTCTGAAGGTTTGGGCAGGAAGCTCAAAGGCTTTTCCCCAACTCCTCAGCAGCCATGCATGAACCAATCTTACATGCATGCATCTCATTGTAAGAAAAGGCCTTTAACAGCACTAAAACTATATTGCTTGCCTATCTAAAAGCCTTCCCTCATTCCCATTCATCAATACTCAGACAGATCAGCTGTGTGTTGTGCTAGACAACTTTAATTCCAGATACTTTGAAGGTGGAGGCAGGAGAGGGGCCAGTGCAAGGTCTACTTGGGCAAGTTAATGAAGCTTACCTCAAGAAATAAAAAGGCTGGCAACATCGCTCAAAGCAAAGACCCGTGTTTGACCTGACAAAATAGATATATCAACAAACTAAATACATATGCCACATTTCCATAGTGTGTGTCAGATATGATGACATCTCAATTATTTATTAAAGTAGCATTTTTAAAAAAAATTATGTAAAACAGCTTCACTGACTTATTTTTACTTTTAATGATAATGGTAAACAGATGATTTACTTTTAATGGTAAACAGATGCTCACACTAAGAAATTTGAAGAGCAAAAGCAAGTCATAAAGTGGAGGCAGACACCTTCCCAACATTCAGTGTCAAGCCCCATTCCCTCAGCAGGAACTCATCTTTAGGTGCATTTTTTAAAAATGTATTTGATACAGGGTCTCACTGCTGCTTGGACCCACAGTGATCCTCCTATTTTCAGTCTCCCCAGTGCTGGGATTACAGACTATTATGTGCCAACAAGCCTGTTTCTTGGTGCCAGGGATAGGAAACTAGTCCCTGTGCTTGTCTAAGCAGAAGCTTAGTCCACTGAAAACTGCTACAGATTGACTCTCCCACTGGTCTGAATATGAAAGCATGTCTAACAAGGAGAGTTGTGTAAAACTCATGAACATAAAATGCATCTTTCCATCTCTCCAAAGTCGTTCATTCTGTTTGTTAACTAGTGAGAGGTTAAAAATGTGAAACAGCTCAAACTTGACTGTACTCAGGTATGCCATAATTCTTTCATTAGGCAATATATCTAAAATCATTCACTAACCCAATATCCTAAATGTATTACGTTGCATTATCTATCTAGCTCATGGGCTCATAAAGATTGTTGTGATGATGAGATGCTTCTGGACCTATGAGCATCTGCAAGCTCAGATGGTGCTTAGCAGACATGGTAGCTCTTTAGTATTTGAGGTTATTGCAGCCAAGATTCTGGACTTGAACTTAAACTTAAATGTCACCTACAGCTAGTGATTACCATATGATATAATGGAACTTTGGTGCTCAAGTGTGACCTTCACAGGCAGGCAGAATAAACAGGATGTATGTGTGATCACAACAACAGCAACAACAACAAAAATACTTGAGGTGATCACTTGGAAGAGATTCACTTTGCTCACAGTTTCTGAATTTTCAGGTCCTGTCATGGTTGGTCTTGTGCTATTAGATCTGTGGTAAAGCAGAAAAAATGACACGGAAGTGCACAGCACAGCAAAACCATTCACGTCAGAGGAGGAAGGAAAAGGGAAGAAAAGAGAAGGGTAGGTCTTGCAGGTCCCTTCCGTGCCACACGCTGATGATTTAGAGACGCCCTACTAGGTGTTACCTCTTACAGTTTCCACTATCTCACAACCAATAACAGTGCTTTGGGGACCAAGCCTTAAATGAATGTGTCTTTGGGAGACATTTAAGATCCAAGTATTAGTATGGTGTGAAGCTGAACTGTGTGTGAAGCTGTTTTAATCATTTGTAGGAAGTTTTGTTTTTTTTTAAGGCATAACAAGTGAATCGCGATAGAAAGATTTCTGTATGTTTTGTCAAATTCAATCTTTGTTCTTACCCTAGCGAAGGCTGAATAAAAGTTGTAGATAATCCTTGGGTTTTAAAGACAATAAGGTCTCCCACACTGACCACAGCTGACTGGCTTAAATGAGCTTTTAACATGAGCCAAGTCTGCAAATACTCTCCTGAACAGAGCCACAAACTAGATCTGGGATTCCTGGAGGCAATAAATAATATTGTTCAGGGTTGTATTCTCAATGCCTACCATACAGTAGATGGTCAATAAAATTATTTAAAGTCTAGGCAGTGAAATTATTGTCTATTTATTTATAAGAAGTGTTATGAGCTTAGGAGGCAGAACTGTGCATATCAGAATTTGTGTCCATGAACTGAACTCTGGGGCTTTGTGCTTGGTGTCCTTAGTGATTTTTAAATCTGTACTACTGAAGTATTCTATTAATTGTATTAGCTGTTGTGGGAATTATTTTTGATGTTCACAATAAATTTTAATTGTCTTCTCATTAATATTGCTATTTTTGTTAAGAGAAGAGATTAGAAATACTTAAGTATTTTAAAATTCAGTAATATCTGTCTTTTGATAGTGATATTTTCTGTTAAAATTTAGTCAGGAATAGCATAAGCACTGTCTAGGGACAGAAAAATTGGAGTGAACTTAGAAAAACTCTCAAATAAATGTTAGTTCTTAAAGTAACTACTGAAACTGCCTAAATTAATAATAAGATTTAGCTATAAAACAATCAAAGGTTGTTTTTAATTATATAGAAAAATGATAAAAATAGCTGAACAGGTAGGATATTTTGGGGCAATTACACTTAAAGTACAAAATAAAATATATCTCTGAAACATCCGTGTCAATCACATACAAGGAAGTTTAAAGAATTTATGAGGCCTGATAGCTCAGAAAAGCTACCTCCACCCATATTCTAAAAATATCAAAGCAGTAATGTCTCCATTTGAACGCTGAAATCCAATGTTATAGAATATAATCACTTAATACAACTTCAAATGGTTATACCTTAGAGAAAACTAAGAAGAGAAAGTAAATAAAATAACACTATGATCCCTGAATAACTCATAAGTAGCTGGATTAGTACATGATTTTTACTTATCCTACAATAGACATCATATCAGTTCCAGAACCCCCCCCCAAAAGAATCAGATCTATTTTTTTGTTTCATTAGTAAATTCATAATTCCAAAGATGGAGTTCACCAAAGGTACTATATCATTTAAAAGTAAATAAACAACAATAGCACAGTGATTATAATAAAGATGAAGGGCCGGCCAAATAGCTCAGCAGATTAAAGTACCTGCAAGCAGGCACAGGGGCCAGGGATTCGATCCCCATGCCTGCTGTCCATGCCAGCACCATCTCCAGGGCGTGCTGAGCCACAACTGAGAATAGGTGTGGTGGCGCGCACCTGTAATCCCAGCTCTTAGGAGGCTGTAAACAGGTGGATCACTACGAGTCTGATCTAGTAGTAAGACCCTGAACACCCTGTAGACACTTCCCTAAAATACAAAAAAGTTTAAATGTAAAAAATAAATAAAGATGAAGAAACTGAACTAGAGTAAATTAAATTCTCTAACCAGTTGGGGTTTCAATGTTTAAAGCGGTGAAGAAGTTTAAACTGCGAAGTCACAGCTCTTGTCTGGGTTTTCCTGCTGCCCATGCTGGTAGCTGGCTAATGGATGCAGCCCGTGTTGGCTGCCTGCCTTTCCCTCATTTTTCCCCCATCTCCTAACCTGTGTCCTTCACATAACTAAGAAATCCATTGTATTTAAACGCTTATTTCAGAATTTGCCTGTATAGGAATCCAAACTGAAATGTATCACAATAATCCTATGCTGAATCCTATACTACTGCTCCTACTCCTGGACAAGGAGGGGTACCAGGAGAATCCCAATTCTTTACACTCTGCCCACTCTGCCCATGTGGGAGAGGAAGGAACCTGCAGCCATCTGGCAACAGTGAGGACTGCATTCACGCACATCTCTATCTGGAGAAAGTCCCAAACAAGTGTGCCTCTCAATACTGCTGCAATTACAAAACTAGAACTGGGTCTGGATATCAAATATGGTGGCTGAAGGGGGCTCAAAAATGACCGACCTATGTATCTGCACCTCTAGGCCTGACACAGCTTACTAGTTCAAGTCTAGGGCAAGATCTAAAATGAGCATTAAGTTAGGATGGGTGATTCTGGAACACAAATAGCCTTCTGGTTCAGGAAAGGAAATGCCAGGATAAGAAAACCCAAGAAGCTTCCTGGAAAGCAGGGAAGAGGCTGTTTTCTTTAGGGGGAAGGTGTACAGGAAATATTCCTATAGAGGGATTCCAGGAAGGGCTTCCACTCCATTTACTTCCTTATTGTCAAATGAGTTTGCTATAGTCATTCTTGGTTCTGTCTGTGAAACACTACTGAGAGTACTTATCGCTTCTTTTCCCCAAAACTATAGCTGTTCAGGTGCTTGATATAGGATGACAGAATTCCTAGGCATAGGAAAAAATCCATGGGTAAATATATTATAAAGCTCCATGTGTATTTTTTATAAAAAAGTGATAAGGACCATAGTATTGGCTTATCAGTTGGCCTGATACGATATAACCAAGTTAACTCCTTAATTGCTTCTTTTAAAAGCTTTTTAAAAAAACATTTATTTATTTATTTGGTACATTATAGTCTTAGTCTGTAGTTCTGTTATAGTCTCTCTATGCAGCTTGGATACCTAGTGATACTCCAGTCTCAGTGTTAGGATTACAAGTGTGCGTCACCAGCCAGGTCTTGGTGGCCAGCTGGCGTGCCCGAGGAGGGCCAGCATGACATGTGGTGCTGGGTATTGAACCAGGTTCTTTGCTTGCCAGGCAGGTGCTTAGACCACTGAGCTATCTCCCCGGCCCTATAATTGGTTCTTAATCTACTATCAAGTTGCATTGTAATCTGTGAATAGCAATATCCTCTCCCACATTCATGTGTTCTCTGTCACTATGTGGTGTGATCAAGAACTCTTGAAAATAAATTGTATTTCCAATGACATTTACACTGTAGTAAGTATAGCATCTAGGAAAAACGGGCTTTGCATGAGGAAACCCATGGAACATCTACATGGTGTGGATTCTGCCTTGGGGCCAGTTGTTTTTCTGTGTTACTCAACTCTTGAACTCATGAACCTTCTCTGACTGCAGCTAATTATGCAAGACAATGAGAATTATTAGCAATTCTGCCTCAGTGTCCCGTAGTCAGTGCTTATCTGTCACCAGTGCAGCACAATGACTGTCAGTGACTCAACATACAGCTGCAATGTTAACTTAGGGTATGATTCATAAATGGGTCTTCTGTTATAGCTGATAATAGAATCCTGGCAATGGACCCAGGGTTCTAGAGAGAAGCGCACCTTGTCAATCAATCCCTGTTTTAAGGAAAGCTGGTAATTCTGTTTGTTCACCCCTCTACCATGACCTCCACCAGCTGGATAGAACCATAATCCTATACACTGAGAGAGTATCCTGTTGTCTTGTGAGTACTCCAGTATTTTCCTTTCTGCTCTAAAGGATAGTGTTTAAGTAAACGTGAAATGTGCTTGAAACATGGTTCTGCGTGGTCAGATTCTCTTCCTTTTCTGAGCTTCAGTCAAATGAAAAGAAGAATATATTTCAGTTATAAGACAAGTAAATAAAGTGTTGCATGTAGGGATTGTATCTTGATGACTAAACAAAATAAGTCTTTTTTTTTTTTTTTTTTTAACCTTTTCAAACAGTTTTTAGTAATGCTGGGGACCAAGCCCAGGGTTTCATGTATCCAAGGCAAACACTACCAGTGAGCTGTATCTCATCTCAACTACTTTCTTACATTCAACTGTTCAGATCACACAGATAAGCCAAAGCAAGAGTATTTGCTATAAAAATCATAATAAGGGGGTTTTGATCAAGCTTAGGTGCAATATGCAAGCAAGTTTTGCCATCTATCATATGTACAATTTTAGAAAACTCCATTTACAGGGAAAGAAATGCATGGAATATTTAAGTAATCTAGAAAGCATATAAAGGCAAACACACTTTAAAATTATATTTTGTCTCTTAACACTTACTACCCTACACTACACTACACACACACACACACACACACACACACACATACACACACACCATGGCCTAAAGGCCATTTCCTTGCCCTTATATAAGTGACATTTTGCTTGTCATTTTTATTTTTAATGGTTATTGAATTTCATGTAATATTTGTCAGTTTTCTTCTATCTCTTTGTCCCCTGCTGCAAAAGATCTAATCTATTCAGGGGGAGATAATTGCTGAGTTGTTGAGACAGAAAAGAAATCGCTGCATCTTACCACTGTTGTGCGCCTCCAGCTGTGAGGCAGAGTTGACGGCAACCTTGCATAGAGAACAGTAAAGAAGCCGCTTTGCCTTTTCTTCTTCTGTCTCTGTGGAGGAACACGAGCTATTGCCAGTGGCTGTTGTGGGGCTTTTTTCTACTTTAGAGGTGATCTCAGCTGTCATAACACTGCTTTTGTGGATTTCCACACTTGTCGTCGTTGATATTGCTGGTGTCCCCGTGGTACTGTCTGCATTCAAAATAACATAGGAAGAAGAGTAGTGGCATTACTTTTCTCTGTTTGTATACATAGCACTGATATCACATCCAACTGATAACAATAAGAGAAATTAGCAATCACTTTGTATCGACTATATATCAATCAACTCATGAGGATATTTACATAAATGATTCCATCCAATTTTATGTTGTGAAATAAAACATTTAGATGATTCTTCAAACTACATGCAAATACAATTTTTAAGTATTATATGCAATAATTAAGCATATTACAAATTGCTCTTAATATCTTTCCTTGGAAAAGAAATATTTACAGTATCTTTCACACTATGGATTCCTACATACATGCTTGTTAAAAATTAAGGTAAAAGATAAACACATTTAAATATCTTTCTTTTTTCTTATCACTATTTTTTCTATTTTCTTTTCATATTTTCTTTGGCTAAAAAGTGCAGAGTCTTTGGTATATGCTTAGGAACAAAAGTATAAAATCCTAATGCTGTAATTGCTTTATCCAGATCAGTAGCTCAGAAAGCCATTGCTCTATTAACAAAGAGTTATATTAAATGCCTAGTGCCAAAACCGCCAATATCGAAAAAGGAGGAATTATAGTCTTCATATTTATTATATGCACACTCTGTATCAAACTGTGCGCCAGAAGTAAGTGGCAGAAGCACTGAAACATCAAGAGCCACTATTCACAAGTAATTCACAGGCTGGTCATACCACGTTAATGTCACCAAGAGTTTGATGACCATGAAAGTGTTGATACACTGTAACTTAACAACCCTTTTGGCTCTCAAGTCTGACACCAAATTTGGAGAGATCAACTTTCAAAGCGAAAACTACCTTGTCCTGAGTTCACTTGGGTATCCTAAGCTCTCCTCCCATGTATGCCAAAGCACCAGGATTTTAGCCATGTTTGTCACGTCCAATGAAAAGTTTCCATTTACCTCTAAATTAATACCCTATTTACTCTTATTTTTATCTTTCTGGCTGTCAGCTGGTTCTGAACTTCTTTCTCCAAATTGCTGCCTTTCCAAAGCTTGCTGTTGGAGCTGCTATTCTACATCATTCAAATGATGTCATGGTCCATTTTTATGTCACAGTGTGTTCAAGACAAGTAGATATGGCTCTGCATACAAGGGGCAGTGGTTTGGTTTGTCTGTAATGATGGCTTTTCTGCGTGAATAGTTACTACTTGCTGCAGTGCAGGGTGTTGCCTCTGCTCCAGGTGTATGAGTGAGAATGTGGGATGCCGCTGCTGCTTCTCTGAGTGTATCAGAAACACTAATACATGGAGAAAAAAGGTCTCTTATCAAGAGCCCTTTGATAAAAGGATTCATTTAGGCCTTGTTTCCTTTGCCTGACATTTCACACACTTTCACTCACTTATCTAGCTTTAGGTTCAAATCAATAAATAGGTCTCTTTCTATGGAATAGAAAATGCTTGCTAACCATATTTTTAAAATATCATATCCAAACTAATGTCTCATACAAAAAGAAAAAAATAAAATTGATGTATTTTGTCATTAGAATGTAAGCTATGACAGAAAAATGATGTGAATGTTTAAATCTTTAAAAATCTATTACAGTAAAAGACACACTGCCATTAATCCCTCTCAAAGTATTTTCCCACAATCCATCACACTTACTCCATCAATCTCGTTACTTTCTCAAACAGTTCTGGAAGTTTTCTTTCATGAGTGTCTTTATTTTCACTCTAGAGGCTAATTCAGTCTCCTCAATTGATTCAAAACATTCAGCTTTTACAGTCATTTTAACTTTAGAGAAGAGTTCTAAGTTTCACAGTGTCAGATGCAATGAATAGCATGGGTGAGGACAGACTGTAATGTTTCATGAGGCTGATTTTGCACTGGAAGTCAGTCCGCAGCACCATTCATTACATTTTGATCACACTGGGTATAGGGAAAGACAACTTCCAGAACTGCTTCACTGTAGCAAGAACAATGGGGTAAGTGTGAAGTGAGCGAGAGTGGTTTGAGAAGAACCAATGGCAATGGGTCTTTTATTGTAACATGTTTTAAAAAATTTAAGCAGCTACCATATTTGATCACCTCTGTACATTTTAACAGATCCAGTTCTTGATAAGTATTTGCTTCTCTGCTGAGATTTCATTAAAGTACTAGGTCACAGAGTGAAATTATATCTGAGGATCTCAAGATGGTGTAAAATATGACAATTTCAGATGGTCATAAGATTGTTGCTTGCCCCTAATAAATCAGAAAAGTTTGTTTGAAACCCTGTTCGTATGTGCTTGTGAATAAAGAAAGAGTTGCCAATTTGCTGAGTGGCTTATACATTTCAAATAATTTTTACATTTAAATTTCATTTAACCTTTTATACAAAGTGATAAAAACCAGTGAATTTCCATAGTGAAGGAAATTTCCCAAGATTACATAGGTGGAATATAATTAGCCAGGGCAAAATATTTCATGGAATGAGCAAATCAGGGATTTCATCTCTTCCTCTTCCTCTGCCTCCTCCTCTTCCTCTTTATACTTCTCCTTCTCCTTCATTCTTTCATTTTCCCTTTCCCTTCCCTTTCTCCA
>NDGM011048725.1:0-10772 GCA_002564305.1 Octomys mimax | reverse complement strand
TGATTTGAAACTGTCTCATTGCTATTTGTTTATCAATAAAATTATGGCAAAAAAAAGAAAACACTTACAAACACTAGAAATGTTTTTAAAGATGTGGGAGAGGTTTATAAGTGTGCTAAGGGTTTATAAAGTCTTACAATATATATAAATACTAAAGTAACTATATGGTCCCTACTTTGCTGATTTCCATTTCTGATGGAGTGTAACCACAGCAGTAAGTGAGGGACTACTGTACAGGAGTAGTCAGCTGGTCAGAAAGACACAGTGTCTGATACCCATGTGCTGCAAGAGGTGAGGTTTAATTTGGCTCACAGTTGGGGACTCAGGCAACTCGCTCCACAGAAGCCCAGAAGTAGAGAGAGAAGGGAGGAACTGAAGAGGGAGACATGTGCTGCTAAGGCCTGATGACTGTGCCAGCCTCTGCCACCTGCACCGCACCTCCCATCAGCTCATTCAGCAGGAGCTGGGCCATGGACTAATGCCCCCATGAGCTTAGAGTTCTCCACACAAGTACATTTCAAAAGATTCATTCTAAATACATGAGAATTTAGGACATTCTAATGCCCAATCCCAACATACTACACTTCAGTATTTATTATGTGTAACAGGTGCTGCTAGTCTAACTCACTGACTTGAAGTTTAAAAATGATGAATTAGAAATGATGACTCCCCTTTATTGCTTGGAAACCACTTAGACTTTCTTCTAAGCTCCTTTAACTATGTACCAGGCATTCTCACCTCACAATCCAGAGTACTTATCTTTCTGCTACACTAGGTCACTTTGCTTCACTCTGGATGTAATCCTTTGTTTACTCTAGGGATTAACAACATGTATCATGTAATGTCTTCACCTACAGAATATCAAGAATGAGACCAGGACTATTTTATCAGAGTCTTCAATTTCAGCAAGATACTGAGCTAAATCACATGAATGTTTAAATTTGCAGGTAACTAAATGACAGAGGTAATACCTGTAAACAATGTCTAATAATCATACAGTAGAACTAGAGCAGCCGTAGGACATTTCCTGTCCTGATACTGCTAGAGCTATGGTAGTGACTGCTATCGCACATTAGGCACCAGTTACATCCTTGAATCTAGTGCCCCGTGTTAAAGTAGTGCTTTGGTCTTTGTATAGCCTTGACCTTTTATTAATCCTAACTAATGCTATGTCTGAAATCATGACTACACAGTGGCTATGGTCTGAGTGACAAGCATCACACTCAAATTAGAATTCTTCCTCCTCTCAGATATAGGCAGTTGTCTTATCAAAGATAATGGTTCTGTGCTCCATCAAGGATTTCCCTTTTTAATGAGTAAGCTAACTGGTGTTAAAAAGAAATTG
This sequence comes from Octomys mimax, assembly GCA_002564305.1. Lineage (NCBI taxonomy): Eukaryota > Metazoa > Chordata > Mammalia > Rodentia > Octodontidae > Octomys > Octomys mimax. The sequence continues at coordinate 9,427 of NDGM011048725.1, read as the reverse complement.
CAAGTGCATCTGTGTCCACTAGGGCTACTGATATGACCACATATGTCTGAATACTAAGATGGCACAGCTTAGTCTGAATCAAAGATTCTTAGATAGCTTAATATATCAGAACATTTCAGAAATTAGATTTAAAAATTCCAGAATCAGGGATAGGGGAAAACTCAGCCGGCTAAGTGTCTGTCTGGCAAGAGGAAGCACTCAAGTTTGTTTCCCAGTACTGCATGCCACGCAGAACCGGGAATCCCAGGCAAGCAGGGCTGGCCACCAAAATCGGGTGTGGTGGCACAGGCCTATAATCTCAGTGCTGTGGAGGCTGAGACAGGAGGATCACTATGAGTCTAAGCTAGATAGCAAGTCTCCGTATCAATTCCAAAAAAAAATTCCAGAATCTAAAAATTAGATGTTTACCCCATATTTAAGGAGAACATTTTAACAGACAAAATTTTAAGATTTAAGGTGATGCCATAACTACAATTTGGGTAAACTATCTATGCTCTATAAAAATCACCAGCCACTGTTGTAATAGTTAAATTTAAATAGAAATCTCAATACCGTTATGTTGAAAATCATATAAAATATTTGATTTTATATTTTGCATATCAAGGGAAAAATCTTATTACATTTCAGTCATGAAGAACACAGGTTGAATCAACGTACTTATTTAGGTTTTGTGGAGAAAGACAGCCTTGGCAAGTTTTATAGTGGCAGAAAAATGGAATGAGAAAGAAGGGCAATGAAGTACGAGGAAAACATTAATCAGCTTTTAAATGATTATTTCACCATCATTATCAGGGAAATTTAAATGAATGTGGAATTACATGGCCTTTACCTTTCTGCCTTGGTGCTAATATTGAAGTTCTCCTTTATACCAAGCGGTGATTTCTTCCTCCTTATGTCATCTTACTTCCATCATCTCTGCTGACACACGGCTGCAGCAGCAGCTGATGCTGTTATGAAAATATGACCAAAATTGTAGAATGCATTGTGTGGCAATATGATTGTGAAGGATTTTTAATAAAGGAGCATCAACTTTCTCTGCCTCTTGGGATAATCTGGCTACATTTCAAATGGAAAATTATACCCTGTCTACATTCCCTTGTATGGTCATTTGTTTGACAAGGTCTATAAATTCAGAATGAAAGAAAATGAAATGAAAATAAAACTCAAATTTGTCACTTAATAAAATAAAGCACAGAACACTTCTCTGTGGTGTTGCCTTTGGCCACAGAAGTGATGTGACCATGTACTCGAATGGACATATCTTTATGAAAGGGTCCGAGAAGGCCTCTTTGACAGTCTTGAAAGATTTTGTGTTGTGTAAATAGTACAAGGAAGTATCTCACTGGATTCTTCTACTGAGACTTGAGAGCAAGCTAACAAACAGTTAACCAAATCATCTGCTCCCTGCAGCACACAAATCAACCGCTTACTTGATCATGGAAGTAAATCCCTGCGCCCCAAACCATTCTCTCACCTCCCATCCTGGACAACACATTCTGTACATTTTAGTATCCCATCTACAAATGGAAAGAAGCAAGAGTAGTATTTACTGAGAAAATATTGAAGTAAGTTTCTTTTTGATACTAAATCTTCTACTCTCATATATATTTCAGTGAAAAGCTAGAATGCCAAGCAATTCTAAAGTTTTAATGGGAAGTAAAATAGTCATTCATTCTATGTCAATAGTAACACACCATAGACTTCTAAAATACTATTCCCCCATGTTTATTCTCAAACATAATGTTCAAATATTAAGGAGAGCTAAACATATTCCATGCATAACCATATATGTGAAAGACTTTGAAGAACTGTGGCCTCATTTATGAATGCTTCTATGCTTTTGTATTTGAGGGAATAACAGAGAATTATAAAGGATTTTTAGAGACCTCAAGGCATGATAAGAGAGTATTTCTCTCTTGTGAGCTGTCACCTCTAATGGCTTACACACCATGCTGAGAGGCAAGTGGAAGGACTTCTGCTTCATGACATTGCAGTAGAGCATCTTTTCCGTTGCATTTGAGGAATATTTTTAAGATCTATCTCACTGGGTTGTGAGAAATAAGCTATATTACCTCCCTGTTGAAGAGATGAGGGATATAGAAATTGGAAGGTTAAATGGTTTGTTCACTGCCTCATGCTAAGCTATTGGCAGAGGAAATATACGAGAATAGCCTCTGGACTTCAGATCTGTTGCTTAGCTACTGATCCACAATAGCTCCCAATTGACTTGAACTGCAGAGTACTAGAGAATTTGAAGATTCAAAAAAGATCATGCCTCTACTGAAATGAAAAGTGGAAAATTATATCAACACATTGTTCTACTCAAAAGCCACTTTGGCCGCTCTCATTGTAGAGATTCTTATATTAAGAATCTCACTCTGCTTATTTTGAATTTTTATACTATTATAAGCATATTTCTAGATGACACATTTTGTAAATATTCTGTAGAAAATAACTGCCTTAGCTCACCTCAGATAATCTCTTCATAATATGTGTTGATGAAAGAAGTTTAAAATAATCATGTTCACTTAACCTTACTAGCAATAAGTTATAGGATCTGTAAGGTAATATATGTTGTTATGCAACAACTCCATTCAATGGAAAATTGAAGCAAAATTAGTACCTTTTTCCCTTTTTGTAATGGTCTAGCTATGTATATTTTTCATGTCAGCTCAAATTTGGATTTGGTTATAATAGTCTGATCAGAAAAATGCTTTCATTTCTAACATTGTTCTACCAAATAAAAAGATAATTTTAAAGCATTTTATTTTACTAACCATGCCATAAAAGAAAACGAATGTCTGTCCCCTTTCCCTTCCTGTTTTGGTGAGTATGAGCTCTGACTCTCTCTGGAGAGCTCACCCTCCCTTTCTCCATGTGGAAACGCATAGAGATACCCTGGACGATGGAATAGAAAAGAAGAGCTCTTTTAACAAGAGGCTCAGCTGCTCAGCTTTAAGGCTGAGTTACACAGAGTCAGGAGCAAAGGTTGCACCTTTCTGAGAACCTACACTTTCATCATAGGTGACAGCAGCCCCAAGGACATGCGCAGTAAGAGGCAAGGGAGGTGGTTCTTCACCAAGGCTGAGCTGTCTCAGTTCATCACGTGAGAAATCATAAAGTGGGCTTGCCTGATAGCTCAGTGGACTAAAGCGCCTGCTCAGAGTCTGGGGTTCGTTCCCAGGCATGCTGTGCCGGCCCTGCCCAAGAGGCACACTGAGAAGGCAATTGAAACTGGACATGGTGGCGTAAGCCTGTAATCCCAGCACTTGAGAGGCTAAAAACAGGAGGATCGCTATGAGTCCAATCTGTGTGGAGACCCTGTAGGCCCTGTATTAAGTACATTTTAAAAATATCGAATCCTGTATTCCCCCATAATAATTTTCCAGGATGGCAATTGGACATGTTTATTGCATCTCAAGCATACCTCTCAGTATAATGTCAGTTGCATGAAGTTGAAGCCTCTTTGTTAAACACTCTCTTTAAAAAAAAAAAAAATCTCCACTTTGGTCACTCTTCTTGAGTTTTTCTAATTTCAAATCAGTTTAGAAAATACATAAATATTCTTCATTATCTCTTTCTTTAGATTTATTTTTTCAAATTTTAATGAGGTCTCTACATTTTTGAAATTCTCTAACTCTTGTGCTTGTACATATTTCTTCAAACTTACTCTGTTTTCTTATGTTATGCAATTTAGTTTCCATTCCATTTTTCCCTAAGATAGCTACATCCCTGTCAACATACTCCCTGAAAACAAAAGAACTAGAAATAATGGCCTAGTATTATACTCCTGCAGAGTATAAGCAGTTCTAGAAAGAAAGGACTGTGGTAAGGGCCTTGCACCCTGGGGACAGAGGTTTATGATTAAAAGGGGTCCTGATTGGTTTCAGTTCTAGTTTCCCATGGATCTAAAACAAATGTCGTTCTCTTTGTAAAAAGTGTCCACCTTAGTCACTTTCATGGGCACTGAAACACACTACCTGACATCCATAAATTAAAGGAAAAGTTGCTTTGGGCTCACAGGTTCAGAAGTCAGGCAAGCTTCATCATCCATGGCAAGCTTGCTGAAATGCAGAAAGCATGATGGAAGGGCCTGCCATGGAGAATAGATGCTCAGTCATAGCAAGCAGAGAGGGAAGGGGATGATGTGACCAGATCTGCTGGTCACCATTCTGGGTCAGGATCCAGTGATCCTCAACCTCTGAACTCACCAGAGGAGGGCTCCACGGAAGAGTAAGGACCCCACTAGCCAACAAGCTTCCCAAAGGGCCCTGTGAAACCATGGGAGTTCCTTCAGCTCTCATGGGCATCCCTGATGTAAACTACAAGTTTTTATTTTCTTTTGTTCAGTAGAACTATAAAATGTGGTAGGTAAAGCAATATCTCAATTTAGCTAAAGTATCATTTTATAATTATATGCAAAGTTACCTTCATTTCTAAGAAACAGTATCTGAATATATTAATATATAATGTCACATTTAATTTTATGAGCACGCTGAAGAAAATAATATTTCACATTGATAATTTACAAACAACACTCCAAATAGATGCCTTGTTAAATTGTAGGAATAGACTCAGAGTTCTAATAATTCATGAATGACATAATTATAAAATTGTATTCACTTGTGCCGTCTGCATAGACACTTACAATTTTTAATTTTTGGCTTTCAGATAATTGGATGAAATACATTTTCTTCACTCAAGATGATTTGTACATTTGTTCAAAAGCACAAATACTAAAATAAGTGGAACAAGCAAGGCAGGCTGCTAAAATGATGACAGAGAATGTAGGCAGGTAAAATCTCATTAAAATATGCCATTAGTTCGGTGTTTTGTCAATCAAATGTTAATAAGATGAAAAGGAAATGAAATATGTATGTGTCACATTTTAATAGAAATCATCGCATTAACTTTCATTAACAGTGAGAGAGAAATTATTCCATAGCTCCATATCCTGCACTGTTTACAAAAACTAGAGCTACTGGGTCTGTGTAATATAGAGGTGCCAGTTGTTTTTTTGATTGACTTTAGTTCTGAGGAACTGACATTTCTCAACACCCCACCATTAATACTTCTCTCTTGGGACCTCCCAGTGTAGTCACTCTCCAATATACTCTAACTCCTGAGGATGAAGTGGCAGAGACAAAAGAAACTGTTTTTCTTCTTTTTCTGATACAACTTGGAGCCCTGGCTTATGATTTTTTAAAATATTTATTTATGTATTTATTTATTTATTTATTTTTGTGGAAACGGGGATTGAACTCAGGCCCTTGCACTTGCCAGGGAAGCNCTTATTCCACTGAGCCATCTCCCCGGCCCCTGGCTTATGAATTTAAAGACTCTAGAAAAATAATACTACAGTTTAATTTGTAATTTATACTTTAAGAGAAAGTTATTAAAGCTTGTACCATCAAGGTTTGGGTTATATTAAATAAGTTTTATATCATGTTTAGAAATTATACAAATATAATTTGCATAAGTTTTACTTGAACAATCTATACCATAGAGCACTTTAAGGTATGGCATTGTATACAGTTAAGTCAGTGTGTAATAAGTTTAGATATCTCCTTAAACAAAATAGCTAGGTTTATTTTTCATATTGTCTCACTAATTTATTGGTGAGACTCTCCTAATCACATTAGAATTTATAATTTTTTTTAAACAGAGCTGTACTCTTATATATTTTTTAAACAATTCTGTGATTATTTAAAGAGAGTAAACCCTTCAGTATAACAGGAAAAAGGTAAGAACAAACGACATTAGCTGAGAGTCCTATTATTCTGTGCTCATGTGATGCGCAGCTCTGAGGGTGAGCTGCTACAAGGATTATGAGAATAATGCACAGGTCAGAAGATGACCGAGCCTGCAAGAGGCTGAGCGTCCCAGTGTACCCACACTGCTCCCTTCACGCTTTCCCAAGCATTCTGACAAAAAAAAATGGAGTTAATGACAAGCACAGAATGGGTTTCCTGAAACTGTGTTTCAGTACAAATGGAGCATCATTGTGAGCCCCTGAACCTCACCTGTCACTTGGTGGATACTGTCCCTCTGTAACCAAGCAATTCACTATAAGTCACAACCTTATGAAAAATTAATCTTGCATTCTAACAAAGCCCATTGCATTACAGGATGGCCCATCTAAGCCAGAGTCTCGTGCACATTGCAGCAGATCAGCTTGAAAGAGCAGAGGCCGCACAGTCGGTGGGTTTGTGCAACAGCAGCTGACTTTGTGAGAATGCTGATTGCAGATAGTTCGTTCGTACTAAATCGAGCATCGTATAGTCTCAAACAGCTTTCTTAGGAATTGCATCTTGAATTAATGTGGAGTAGTATAAGACCAGGAATTGGACATAGCCAATTGTATTGTTCTTTAATTTTGCTTTCTGTATGTTCCTGGTTAGCCTACAAACATACTTTTTGTTGGTTTTAATCTTTGTCCTGAGACTTTGAAAATTCACTTGTTAGACATAGGTGTACAGAAATTTTTGCATTTTTTCTATCTCTCATGAAAACGGAGCCAGTTTTTTTTTATTCTAATTTGTGTGTATCTTATTTCCTTTTATTGCTTCAGCTATGCAGCTTAAAGATTCTAATATATGTTCAATTGTTCAATGAGAGTGATGAGGTTGACATCCCCTACGATCGCCTTCTGTTATGAGGTAATAACTTAGTTTTGCACCCCTTGGTGTGACAGGTCTTTAGGTGACCCATAAGAGGAGAAGCAGAACTGAGCTAGAAGTTTCCATGCAAATTAGCCAAATGGTACATTTATGTTAACTATGTTAGGCAACTTCCTTTTCTTCAAGTACCAAACTTCAGCTTTACCACTGCTTTCATTCCTTGTATTTTCCTTTTAGCCTTTTGCAGTTCAGACTCCAAACTGCTTAAACACAAAGATGAGAAGACAGCTAATAAACCCTTTATATTTCACAAAAGTTCCTGGGTATTTGAATGTGTATGTCTTCAATTTCATTAAGAAAATGTTGTTCACATGGTCATATATGGCTAGCCATGGTGTTAAAAGCCTCAAAAATCCCTTTCCATGGCCAGATAAATTATTTTTAGAAGAGAAACTAGCTATCTTTTCTAGCCTTGTGTTCAGTGGCATTTCTTTTGATGTAGTTACAGTTTATTTCCTAGACAGCAATATATTTTTATTCAAGCTACCTTAGTGTGAAATCTTCCTACAAAACAGATATCATTGAGCACGCAGTGGATCAAAGACAGAGGTTGGGAGATAATGCATCAGATAAGGTATGAAATGTGGAGCTGCACTATGTTGTGAAGTTAGCGGAGTGAAAAATCAAAGCTTATTAGCTTATTGATGAAAACAATTTCTGCAAAGTTTAGTATTTATTCTATATTTTATAAAAGAATATAAAATATATTGCATTTAAGAAATAAATTAGCATTGATCATTCCCATATAGAAATACCTAGTTTTACAAGTTAAAGTATAAGACATGCATGTATATATTAACGAGAACAAACCATGTTAAGTATTATGTTTGTTATTACCGAGTGTAATTTAAAAACAGAATGCAAGGCATTCAGTGGCCACCCCAGTGTAATTGGCTATTTGGTAACTCAGTATTGTATTGTAGTGAAATTCACATGGGCATCAGACATGTGCAATTTTATAAAAATAATTGACTTCCAGGCAATCCAGTCTTAAACTGATATTGCTGTGGAGCTGATCTTATTTATTTCTTTATAATGTCCTCTCTTCAGGTTCCATCTTATTTCTAATTTTTCACTAACTGCTCTATATTTCTCTACTGTATCTTTAAAAATCATGTTTCCTTGAATATATTACATAATTTGATCAGAAACAAGCCTATAACTGTCACACAAGGAAACAAATGCTCAAATCCAAGCAACTAATGTAACTTTAGAATTCTGCTCAAATGAATAGAACTTTCTCTCAGCATAACCAGAGCAATGTTCCAACAAAGCTAATTTTTTGGTTCCTTTTCGTGTAGTTATCACATATGTGCTTATATACAGACAGCCTTCCACTAATAAACCCTATATAAAATTCAGCTGGATATTTTACACACCGATAATATGAGTAGTTGTCCTTTATGTATTATTGCAAGGATTTAATATACTATTCGGTAGTATTTAGGATACTTATCATGGTATTTCATTCACTTAGAAAATATATATAGTGGCATACACTAGCATCCCTTTATAAGAAAATTCTCTGAATAAAAGTCCTTAATTTCCATCTACATTACCTCTTCAGTTGCTGATTATTTTATTTTTCTTATTTTAGTTTTATTTATTTTTATTTCAGTGCAAGTCTCCAGCACATACTAAGTGCATTCACTGTGTAGCACTGGTGTCCACATCCCTTTCCTCCCTGCCTTGCACCTCCTTGCATCTCTTTATTTCATAAACCACATAATATTATTTTGTTTTCATGTTCATTGCCTATTGTTTAAGCATAAGGACAACTAAAAAAAGATGCAAGTGAAAGAGGAAATTCAGAGCTAGTGTGGGTTTTCACAATACTCAAGGAATTATTGAAGTACAGCTGCAGGATAGACATTTTACCTACTATATATCAAGCATTAGCTCTTATCACCAGCAACACACAAACATACACACACACACACTGAAGTTGATAGCTAAGGGTTTTTTTTGCTGCTGCTAGTAGCTGGGTTGACTAACTTTTTAATCTTACAAATGTATTCATATTGTTCATTTTGCTTTCGATTCAATTGTTTCTTTTATTATAAGATTGGTATTTTCTATCTTAAATCAACATAAATATCCAATAAGAAAAATCACTATGAGCACTATTTTCATAGAATGAAAACTATTACAAAACAAAAATGCTCATAAAATCCACATCTATTAACACATAAAATATTATAATTCTATTAGAGAAATACATATGTGAATGGGCATATTATATGTATGTTATTTAAGTATTGATTTAAGGGATATTGGTTTTATCTTTTCTGCATTTCTAATTTGAATATTGTTTATGAGCACAAAAGTAAAATACATAATTAAGGGGGAATTCACTAAGTTATTCTTTGCCTATTATAAGATACATTTGAAAAAAATAAAAAATGAATAAAGCAATAAAATAAAAATAAACAATTATACATTTTTACACAGAAACTTAGAAATCTAACTGTATACAACATTGATCCCGCCCGCCGAGTAGGATTTTCTTCCGAGTTCCAGGTACCCCCAGATCCACCCCCACCCCAGCTCCCGTGAGTGTGCGGAGAGCTTCCTGCTAGCCTGCGCGGGCGGGACAGTCCCAGCCCCGGCGTAGCGTGGGCCGGACCTTCTCCCACCCCCTTCGGACGCCCCCCACCACTCCGCAGCACCTCCTAATCCCACCTGGGGAGTAGGAATTCCTCTCTCCCCTACTCCACCTTGCTCCTTCCAGGCACAGCTCAGACCTG
>NDGM011048706.1:0-16243 GCA_002564305.1 Octomys mimax | reverse complement strand
GAACTCAGACACTTGAGCTTGCCAGGGAAGCACTTATTCCACTGAGCCATTTCCCTGGCCCCTAAAAAGAAGTTTTAAAAAAAATAAAAAATAAAAATAATAGTGTTTGGACAGGATATCATGTCTGCATCTTGTACTGTGAATAACTACTATCAAGACAACAATATGCAATGCATTAATTGTAACTGTCTTACCTGTTTTGAAATTGTCTCATTACATTTATTTCTCAATAAAATTAATAAATAAATAAAATATCAAAAAATAATTCTCAATAGATATAATTAATATTCTCCACTACCATACTTAGTGGATATGGGTTATGATGACTTTTGTCTACTGTGGTCACTGTGTCTTAGTACTTTATTACAGACAGCCATCCCACAGCTGTCCAGAATTCTTACTAACTGAGTGTTCAAAAGACTACAAAATATTCTTGTAGGAAAGTTTCTTCCTTACTTTCAGATATAGAATAATCTTGAAACTAGTGTTATGGTTTCTGTGTAATTGTCCTCCCAAAGCCTCATGCAGTCATGGGGCAGGGACTTCTAGAGTGTGAGCTTAACTCATGATCCACTGGGATTATGGGTCTTAGTACTATTGGGATTATGGGTGTGAGTACTTCCCCAGCCTGAGGTGTATAGCCTGAATGTAACATAAGAGACACAGAGAGACAGACTTCCTCTCTGTAGCCATTGCTTCTGCTATTCCTCCATTTCGCTATCTTCTCTTTGCTGCCACCATGAAAGGCTGTTCTCTGCCATGTGCCATGCTGCCTCAGAGCCAGCTAAGTATGGACTGAAACCTCCAGTAAACTGTGAATTAAATAAACCTTTCTTTCATTCATTTTGTGTGTTCAGTATTTGTCCCAGCAAGGAAAGAAGAGTAAATGAGATAAGGACTCATTGCAACATTATTTCTAGTGAAATTGATGAGCATCAAGATGAATAATCAAGTATTAATGAAAACAATACTTTGTATAGAGCAGCTTCCAAACTTTTTCTCATGGTCTCCTCTTTATTACTTTTTTACCACTGACATATAGCGTACTGTTTAAAATCTCAAATTTTATTTTTTTAAATGTATTTAGTTCAGGGTCTGCAGGGTCTCACTACACAGGATCAGACTCATAGTGACCCTCCTGTTTTCAGCCTCCCAAATTCTGGGATTACAGGACCATGCCACCAAGCCCAGTCTCAATCATGTCTCAGCATACCCCAGGAGCAGGACCGGGGCCTGCACAGCACACCAGGGATCAACACTCAGTCCCTCAGTCTTCCTAAGCAGGCACTTTAATCCACTGAGTTATCTGGCTGGCCCTTTAAAATCTCAAATTTTAAAGTAACTGGTATTGAAAACCAAACTTCCCACTTCCCAGATGTGTGACCTTGGAAAAATTTCTTAATCTCTTTGAACCTTAGTTTTTCCTTATGTACTTTATACTTTATTGGAATAATTGAGTAAGAAAATTTGTCCTGAAATGTCAAAATGTTAGTAACTTGTAATGTTTTAAATATTAAATTATCATAGGCCAGGCATATGGGTGCATGCCTGTAATCCTAACACTTGGGAGGCTGAGGCAGGAGAATTGCTCTAAGTCTGAGGCCAGCCTGGGATATGTAGTGAGACTGTGACTGAAAAAAAGAATTAAATCCTCATACATGTCATAATTTAAAAATTCTTAATCTGTAGTAGGATGAGTTATTAAGATAACTGGACATAAGAGATCAAATAGTCAAATGGACCAACAGGTTAGCAAAAACACACAGTTCCAATGAGTTGGCAACTGAGGACAGTGTTGACAGTGGATTAGCCTGGGGCAGACAATAAACAGAATTCCAGCATGGGCTGGGGGTACACAGAGCTCCACTCCAGAGAGGTTGGCTTTAGTCAATGGGTAGCCAGCCTCAGCAGAGTTCAGGTTTAGCTATAGAACCAAGATACTGTTCTCCTAAAGGATGAGGTAGTACTAAAGGAATTGTGACAGGCATCAGAATATTATCCCTGGCCAGAGCTAAAGTGGTGTAGAAACTAGAGATAAAATTTGACCAGCAGTTAAGTGTTAAGCAGTCTAAGCTGCCAGAGGTAGAAGCTAAATAGAACATTATCCTATAAACATTTACAATTGCAAATCTACTGCCAAAAAATAACAATAATAAAATACCTACATTATTGCCTAAAGATTTGCACTACTCTCAGTTCCCCAACCTTGTTGTTATCCTGCTCAATCTTCATTATAGAGCACACATTGTCTAGCTTATTCTTGCTTTCTGTCTGACTCTTGGGGTTTAAGTTCTTGGACTTTTTTTCTGGCTACTCTAGATCAACTAACTTGACCGCTGGATCATGGTTCTTTGCACCAGTGCACCTGGAGACCACCCATTTAGACTCAGGATCTCACTCTAAAGATTTCAAATTTTGGCCACAATCTCAGACTCTAATTCAGTTAGAGAAAATGTAACAGGAGTCCAATAAAGAACATTGGATTTGGGCATAGGAAAAAATGCAATCCAAGTTGTGGCACTAATGAGCAGTAGATTTTTGTAAAATTACAGTTAACACCTTTTGAATGCTTCACAGTTAAATAGAACTTCATCCTCACAAAAGCTGGAGGTAAATTATATAACCTGTTTTTTACAGTTGAGAGGACTGATTGCCCAAGATAACAAAGCTAGAATGTGGGAGAACTGTCCTCAGTGTGAAGCAGTCAAGCTACTAATCAATAATGTAGTGTGGGTTTGTGCCATATAACATCTTTCAGAGACAGAAACCATATGAAGTTAACCTTCTTAAGGTAGCAAGTTGTGAGCCCGGAACTCTATAAAGTATTAATAGTGAAAATGTGATACAGATTCTGTTACACAAATATATTTATTATTTATTAATATTTTTCTCCTTATAAATGTTAAGCTTTTCATTACCTTTACTGCCCAGAAATCATCATAGTCTACCTTTTCTTCTCTCTTTAAAGAAATAAATGCTTTATAATTAAATGCATTAAATTCTCTTTCAAATCATTTGCTGTGCCATATATAAATTAGAGTACTGCTGAGTCAGATTCTCACTATGCCTTCTATTGAGGGGATACTCCTTGATTTATAACCTTTTCAGTTTTCAAAATACCAAACTGCCGTCCTAAGACACCTCAGACCACAAGTCAGCTTTATCCCATTCTCTAATTTTCCCAGGTTCCTAATGCTGTCATCTAATTTGCTTAGCCTTATGTTAGTAATAATTCTGAACTACATAAAGAGTCACCCTCCTTTCACATTTTTCTGGCTGAGTATTCTGTTTTCCAAGATTACAACTCCAGATGACAATAATTCACTACATTAAATGCAGTCTATTTCTGGTATCAATTCCATTGATTTATTAATTTATCTTATCACCATTATTACAACGTCTTAATTACACTGTAAATCCTCACAAATGCTTCCTCTTTCTTTGATGTTTTTAAATTCTTATTCCTTTCCATTTCAATATAGACTTTGAACTCTGTCAATCTTTACCAATTGTTGTAGAACTAATTACACTGATATGTAAAATTTTATTATTTCATCAGATAATCAGGCACATCATCAGTTCATCATATGTCTCAACCAAGGCTTTTGCTTATACACACCTAAGTATTCATTCAGCCCCTTTCTGTTGGCACATAGCTCACAGTGAAGACGCCTGTGTCTCTTCAGGTCACAGCATACCCATTTGTGCTTGAGGTTTTCTGTGATCTACTCAGCAGTTATCTTTGAAAGTAGATCACTAGAGATATCGTCAACTAGTGAGGCTATTATCCTCTAGCTCCTAATTTTCCTTTTTAAAAAGCATATTTTGTTTTTCTAAAGGACTTCTAGATTTAACAATAAAATTGAAGAGTGTAGTTGGATCAAAATCAACAATCAAAAATCAGCAGCATTCCTATACACAACAAATTCACTAAGAGAAAAATTAGGGAAACCACACCTTTCAAAATTGCATCAAAACAATGAAATATTTAGGAATTGATCTAATTAAGGAAGTGAAAGAAATGTACATTGAAAATTATAGTACTCTGAAAAATGAAATCGAAGTAGATATCAGCAAATGGAAATGTATTTCTGTTCTTGAGCAGCAAGAACCAAAATAGTGAAAATGGTCATAGAGATTTAATGAATCCCAGTCAAAATACCAATAGCATACCTCATAGAAATAGAGAAGAAAATCTTAAACTTCATTTGGTAGCAGAAAGGACCTAGAATATAAAAAGCCATTATGGACAACAAAGGCAAAGTAGGGTTCATCACAGTCCTTGATTTAAATTATATTACAAAGCTGCTGTTATAAGACTGACATGTTACTGGTTAAAAAAAAAATGACTCAAGGATCAATGAACCAGATTAGAAGATGCAGAAAAGACTCCAAGCATACTCAGCCACCTCATCTCTGACAAAAGGACCAAACACCTTCATTGGAAGAAAGCCTCTTTAATAAATAGTGCTGGAAAAAATGGCTTTTGACATGCTGAAGATTAAAAAGCTAGCCCCACCTCTGTATCTGCCACCATGCACTAAACTAAAATTGAAGTGGCTCAAATATCTACATATTAAAACATAAACACCCAAATCAGCAGGAAGAAATAATAGGTGTAGGCAAATGATTCATGAACCCAATTGCACAGGACAGATCACAGAGAATCAACAACTGGGATCTCATCTTATTACAAAGCTTTTGAAAAGCAAAGGAAACCACCAACTAAGTGAAGAGACAGCATAAAGAGTGGGAAAAAAAATTGCCAACTGTTCCTCAAACAAAGCAGTCATATCAAGAACATATGAAGAATTCAAAAAAAATCAGACCCCTCCCCAAATTTAAAGATCCAATAAAAAAATGGGTGTCTGAAATAAATAAACACATCTTGGATGATGAAATACAAATGACAAATAAATACATGACAAAATGTCCAACATTACTGGTCATTTGAGAGATGCAAATTAAAACAACAGTGAAATCCCATCTCACTCCCAAAAGACTGGCTGTCATCAAGAAATCATTAAGCAGCAAATGCTGGTGGGCCTGTGGGAAAAGAAGCCTTTCTCTACTTTTGGTGGGGTTGTATATTGGTGCAACTCCTGCTGAAATCAGTGTGGAGATGCCTCAGAAAACCAAAATTAGAAGATCACTTGAACCCAGGTTTTCCTCTTCCCAGAATCTTCCCAAAAGAATTACAAGCACCAGACCACAGCAGTATATGCACAACTATGCTTATAGCAGCCCAGTTTGTAATAGCTAAAGCTTGGGGACAGCCCAAATTTACATCAACCACTGAATGGATAAAGAAGATGTGGGTTTTTTTTTTCTTTTATGCACTAGAGCATTACTCTTCCATGAAAAGGGATAAGCTTGAGACATTTCTAGGTAAATGGAAGTACCTCTAGACTATACTCTTAAGTGAAATAAATTAGGAATACATGTTTAAATATTGCATTGCTTTTCCTTTGTCAGAAACCAAAGCATAAATAAGAATCAAAATGTATACAAGATATTTTAAAATAGGAAGAAAAATTCAAGTGGGATGAGGAACGAAGAAAGTGGGAAGAGGAAAGAAAAAAGGATAAAGAAAGAAAAAGAGACTAGAAGGAAAAAATGGCTACAAAGCTTTTGTAAAAAAAAAAATGGAGGGGGCTGAAGAGACAGCTCAGCAGTCTAAGCACCTGCCTGGTAAGCCCAAGGACTCAGGTTTGATCCCCAGGACCTCATGCCATGCCCAGGTGTGCTGTGCCAGCCACTGAAACTGGGCATGGTGGCACATGCCTGTAATCCTAGCCCAGGGCTGGCTGAGCCAGGAGGATCACTATGAGTCCAAGCTGCATAGCAAGACCCTGTATCAAATAAATAAATAAGTAATTTTTTAAAAAAGTAAAGAGAAGTGTTCAAGGGAGGAGACGGGTGTGGGGAAAAGAAGAATTAAGATATGTCACACACAGGTATAAATTCTATATAATGAATGTTATCATTATGTGTATCAAAATGTACCAATAAAATATATTTTTAAAAAGTATGTTTGTTTAAAGCTCTTACCTTCATCTTACTGGTTAGTTCACCTTTCTTCTCTGTGTCAATGAAAACAGCCACCGAAAGAATGTTTAGACAAACCTCAAAAGTCCTTCTGAAGTCAGAAATAAGAACATCCTAGCCAGGATCATTTCCCCTTCAGCGACATGATTGTGCTGCTCAGTGCTTGACCTAAGACACCTGCTGTTAGAGCACTTTTATCTTTAGCCTTTGACTGAAACTTCAGCACAAGTCCACATTCTTTCTCCAAGGGAGGGGGAGAGAAACACTGGCTCTGGGGTCAGAACAA
Organism: Octomys mimax; assembly: GCA_002564305.1. Lineage (NCBI taxonomy): Eukaryota > Metazoa > Chordata > Mammalia > Rodentia > Octodontidae > Octomys > Octomys mimax. Next base: position 9,909 of record NDGM011048706.1, on the reverse strand, counting down.
CTTGGGTTCAAACCCAGTTTGACATTTAGTAGCTGTGCTGAGGGCAAATAGTTTGGTGAAAGGGTTACATGAAATAGTATATTTTAAGCTTCTAACATAGTGGCTAATGCTAGGAATCTCTTGTCAACTATTGACTTTTCTGTTACTTCAGTGTAATGCTCTTTCATAAAATACAATATTTATATATTATCTACAATATTTGTGCTATAACATTCTAGTGCCAGCAACCTGTTGAAGACCTTTGTCTTCAATACAGTTGCAATTACACCATTCTTCTGACTTGTTTCCTATTGACATCCTCCAAGATCTCAATATATACTGTTTTTCTTATTGCTAAATGACCTTATTCTTCCCGTGGCTCTAATTACATTTTATCAACGTATTTCCAAAAATTTTACCTATATTTTCCTTCTTGTAATTTATGTTCTTTTTTTGACATTGGATTTTTTGTTGATCCTCGTATCTCTGCCACTCTGCAGCCTATGTCCTTGGTTCAGCCAATATTCTTTGGGCATGAAGCTTTTCCTGTCAGTTATCTGCACTGACATTCCTGGCAGGATGACCCTGCTCACAGGCCCCTCTGCACTGTCGCTCACCTCCTCCTCTGTGCCACAGTATCTCAGCCACTGCTACTCAGAAATCATGGTCTATTTGAAGCTAACTTAGGGAGGATGTGACGCTTTGCCTTTACTCTAACATCAGATCTGTTGCAAACCACTAAGTTCTGTATTAAGCAGTTATATCATGAACAGTTTTGGGAAGAATAGCTCTTCCCATTTTTAATCTGCATGTAGGAATACATACCCGAAACAGCCACCAACACAATCTTAAAAGAACTTCATACCTCTAATGCTGAGGCTATGTCTGGGTTAGTTTGTGGGTATTACTTCTTCCCATAGAATAATGTGCTAGTTAAGCTTTGTATATCTTTCACAAAATTCCTGAAAAAAGAAAGTTAAAGAAAAAGAGTTTGTTATGAGTCCGTTTCAGAGGTTTCTATCCATGGTCAGTTGCTTCCAGTCCTGGGGGCCCTGAGATGACCTAGAACATCATGAGAGTTGCCTCACAGAAGTCAGGAAGCAAAGACAGACAGAGACTGAGCCCATGCAGCTGGTAACTGTGCTTTTAACTCCAGGAGACTTTTGAAGGATGTTTGTATCTCAACATAGCAGAAAGATTCTTTCCAAAAAGAATCCTAAATTCTTGTTACAAAGAAGCACCTTGCAGGCATTTTCTACCAGACTCTTAGAGATGCTGATATCTACATTAGCTATGCTCAAAATGAGCTTCCTCTAGGACCCCACAACACTGTTAGGAGTAAAGAGGAAGCTTCCCTTCTACATTATACTTTATATACCCTTATACTAGGAACGTGACCTTTGTCTTCAATACAGTTGCAATCCCATCCACTTTTACCTTTCCAAAATATATAGGGAAGGCGACTGGACCTCTAGTAACTTTTGCTTTCACATTTCCTTTGGAATCATACCTATGTACTGTAATTCTTTGATCTCTCATCACCAGAATATAAATCTTCCAACCATGATTGCATTTGTAAGACATCATATTGTGGTTTGAGTAAAGAAAATTCCAAGCATGTAGCACTTTCTGTCCTTACTGACCAGCCAAATAGCCACAAATCCTGGCCTTCATGCATAATACATTTCCGTTCTGGTATGCAGTCTCATTCCTTGCCCCAAATCAGATCCCCATGAGTCTCATTTGAAACCCCAAGGCCCATTAGAGTTCTTTTTGTTCTTAAAGACCAGAATCATAGAAAGTTCAGATCACAGAACACTACAGTCACCACAAAAAAGTATTACATAGTAAGCATTAGGAAACTGACACAAAAAGCTTAAGAGACTGTTCAGTGTTATACAGCTAGAAATACCTGAAATCAACAAATTTTATTTCATGTATTTTATTTTTAGACACTCAAAAATAGTGTCACTTCCTAAAATAATTTGTTATTTTTATAGCACAGTCAAAAGCATTTAACAAAATCTTGTATTTTTCCCTTGTGTATTAGTTAGGGTTCTCTAGAGGAACAGAACCAATAGAAAATATATGTGTAATTGTGTAAGGGGGTTTATGAGGTAGGCAATAGGATCAGAAGCAGAAGAGTCCACGATGGCTCTCAGCATGTTAAAGAAGCAGACAATCCAGTAGCCGTTCAACACAAGACAGATGCTGAGAACAAGAAAGACCAAGAATGCAACACCAGTCCAAGGTGAGGGCTTTCAAACACACTGAGAATCACAAATACAAGTTTGCACTGGGAGTCTGAGAAGCTGGAGGCTGATGTCCAAAGGCAATGGCTCCAAAATATGTGCCCATTCCAGTAACTTAGAAGTTCTCAGAAATGTATCATCTTCTTCTCATTTTACTCCAGCTACATTCTATCAGTTATTTCTTTCCACAACCAAGATGGGTCTTCCTCCCCAAGCCTGCTGGCCTAGCCTCTAAGTTTCTCTGGAAATATGCAATAGACACATCCAGAACTGTGCTTTACTAATCAGCTAAGCATTTCTGGTCAAGTTTATATAACATGACGCCTTAGTTACTCTTTTTGTTTTGTTTGTTTGTTTGTTTGTTTCTGAGACAGAATGTCTAACACCCTAAGTTAAAGGATGAAAAGTTTATTTATTTAACAGTTTGTAGAGATTTTAGTCTATAATTGACTGGCTTTAAGGCAAGGTAGTTTGGTAGGGGAGCAATAGTTTATGGCAGGTAGAAGATAGCAAAGAAAAAGTAACCAAGGGATGACCATAGCTCTTTTTATCTCTTTTATGTAGGCTGCTTAACATGAGTAGCACTCACACCCTTAATCCTAGTGTCTTTGAGCCTACCATTACTGCATAAATCAATCCAAGTTTCACGTACTCTAGACCTAGCCACTTCTAGAAAAGCCCCAACTATGACTGCATGAGGCTTTGGGGGATAACTAAACACAAGCCATAACATTTTCCCCCTGGTACCCGAAGGACTGATGCATATTTCTTTATGCCAAAGGCATTTAATACAACCCTAAAAAACACCAAAGTCTTAATAGTTTGAACATTGCTGAAAAGTCTAAGTCTAAAATCTCCTCTGAGATATAAGAGAAATTCATAGCTGCAAGCTTATCTACAAATGGAAAGAAAGTTAAGCATTTTTAACACTTAATGGCACAAAATAGACATTTCTATTTCAAGTTACCAAAAGGAACTACCAAGGAATAGAAACAAAGCAAGGACAAAACCTAACAGCACAAACATTAAATCCCATGGTCTTATTTTTAGGACACCCAGCATTCTGTGGCAAGTTGTAAGCTCTGAAGTGTTTGGGTGGCTCCACCATTATAGCACTTCTGGTAGTTGTACCCCTCATGGCTTTTTTCAGTGGCTGGCTTAGCCCACTCTTTGCAGCTTTTCTGGGATGACCTATATTCTGGTCTTCTTTAATCTTCTGGGGTCTCCAATGTACCTTTGCCTTTATACTCACAGCCTTACATATTGCCTTCTCAGGAACACACTGTCTGGACTCTCAGAGCTTTATTTGAAATCTCAGAAGCTTTTTTGACCCCACAATTCTTGCATTCTGCATAAGCCTAAAATCATTGCAATGTGGGTTATGCCAAGCTCTGCTTTGATATGGAGCAGTAGCCAAGATTCTTTCTTTCTTCCTATAGTGGTCTAGTGCCTATGAACTAACTCTTAAGAAACAACTTCTTTAGGCCACCATCATTTCAGAATGTGGTGCTTTACATTTCTTTTTAAAAAGTAAGCTGTCTGTTTATTCTGGAATTTTGAAGCTGCAAAGTATAAAGTGTTGTTGATTTTGTGATGCTTTCTCTGATCATATTTTCTTGTTGCTTTTCAGCAATTAAAACCTCCTATGCTCTATTGCAGTAATCTACAGCTTTGTTGGAGCTTCCTTTCTGGTCAAAATCAAACTTTTAAATGTTTTTTTTTTTTTTTCTGGGCTCTTTGCCCTTAATTTTTTTTTTTTTACATAAATCTGAGTAGAAACCCCCAACATAGCCGTGCCACTACTTAAACATTTGACTTCCTTAAAATTTTTGTCAGATCAATTAGTTTACCACCCTTAATTTAGGCAGTCTCTAGATTCAAGAAAAATGTAGAAAAAAATTTACTGAGGCATAGAACACATCCTTTGAAGTCTGGAAACCAATGTAGACTTTTATCAGCAAAAAAACCTCCCAAGTCTGGTCTTTAGCAGCAGAATTTTTATCAGTTTTCTGGTCTCTTGAACCCTGACCAGAAGCTCCCATTAAGCACAGCCTCAGGAGGTATTGACTTTACTTTTTTGGTTGACATCTCTAAACCTTTTCTATTTCTCATTCTACAAGTTAGCTCTAGTGACCCTTAAAAAGAGAGAGAAGAAAAAAAACAAACATTAACACTATACAGAATTTCACTAAGCAATAAAACAATGATTGCTATAGTATATCTTTCTCCTTAAGTGGTCAGACATAGTCACAGCAGCAACCCCACTCTTGGTACCAAATTCTGTCTTAGTTGCTTTTCTTGTTGCTAAGACAAAACATCCAATCCTTGAGTTAAAAAAAAGGTTTATTTAGCTCATAGTTTGTGAAGAATAATAATAGTGGGGAAAAGATAACAAAACAAAAGCAAAGAAAAGTCTCCTTTTATCTTTTATATTCATCTGGACTGCTAAAGATAAATAGCACTCATATCCTAGTGCTGTTAATCCTAGCATCACACCATAAATTAATCCCAGCATCATACACTCTAGACCAGGCCACTGCTAAAAATCCCATCTAAGACCATATGAGTCTTTAGGGAGACATCTAAACACAAGCCGTAGCAATGATCAAGAGGCACACCTTACTATCATTGGGATTTTTCTCAGGGCACAGTCAGAGCAATCCTAATAATAAGGGAAATCAAATACAATCAACATAATTCAAAGCATTACAAAGTTTAAAACTAAAGCCCTTCAGGAAACTCTGGGGAATGGTACACATTTTCCCCTACTTGGCCTTTCAGCTGTCTAGAAACAACAAAGCAGGTCTTCTCGTCTTTTGATTACACTAGGAATGAGAATTCAGCCAGATGAATAAGAATGCTTCTCATCCCACCCCATCACTCAGGAGTGCCATTCCTGAGTTCCTGATCCCTTTGAATTCTCTAGCCCTCTCAATATATAAATATAATCTAGGAGTTCAACTAACAGCTATTTCAAAGTATTCATATTACTATTGCCTTCATTTATGCACATAGTCATAGATTTGTTTGTAATAAGATTTTGCCAGCATAGTATTACTTGATATTTGTGAAAGCAATTTGTTAAAGACACTCATTACATTAAAATTGATGCCTAGTATTTTCATTTCATGTATAGTTAGGAACTTGAAAAAAGCATAGTTATGATATCCTTTTCACAGCATGAATTAAACTAGGATAAAAACAAAGATCTCAAATTCAAACTTATTCTTCATTTTATTAGAACCAAGCAATTATTTATTGCAAGTTTATTTATTGTCAAGTAATGCATGGTGTAAAGGACTTATGTAAAAATTCGTATATCTGACAGAAAGATGTTTAGTTTTCAAACAAAAGACTGTAGTTTCTGAATCAAGGATCACATCGCTTCATAGCATTTTTTACTTGATATGGTTATTACATCATTGTTATGTATTCATCCAAATATCGCCTACCTCATTCTTAGTTAAAAAAGAGAAAAATAATACTTTCAGAGCAAGTCATAAAGTGAAGATTAGATCATTCTTTTTCTCTAACATTGAAGGGAAAAAAACACAAGGATGAAGGAAAGAATGGTGCCATGCATTCTGCCACTAAGCAAGAAATTTCTTCAAACCCAAACCTCAGATGAGTGAATAAACTAAACTGTTAGTTCATTCTAGCAGCATGAGGAAAGAGGTAAATATTTTATCCACTCAGCACCATTGAGTCCTCATTCTACCATATCATACAATAACAGTTACTGCCATTGAATTATAGGTCTCCAGAAAATTTATGGTTCAATTTTAAAGGTTCTTTTAAATGATTAAACATTAAAATAGTTCAATCTAGTAATTCCCCTCATTATCTTTCCTGAGAGTTCAAATTTTTTGGAAGATTGGTTGCATGCAGTAATTCATCTGCAGTAAGTCTCACTTAATAATCCAAGTATAAGTCTAATTTTAAATTGCACTTTTAAAAAATTAACCAAAGGAAATGCCTTAACTTGCTGCAAAAAAAAGCAAGCTAGGAAGAGCGTTCAGTTGGCATAGGTAGTTTGAGGAAGGTCTTGAGTCAGTATAATTGGGAATAAGGAAATTCAGTGCAATGAACAATCAATGCTTTGAAGAAAATGGCAACTGATTTCTCACTGTCAGAGAAAAAATGTGGAGGCAGGTAAACAGAAAAATCACTATGTTGTTGGCCTAATAGTGGAGAAACCAATGTGAATTTATAGTTTTCAATATGGATTGCAATGTAGAGAAATAATACAGATGTGTGCCCACACATATTTATATGTGCTGTGCACATTTTCTAGCCATGTCTACTAAGAAGAGAAAGTAAACAATACGTATTCTAGTAATCAGATATTGTTTTGTAAATAGCATCTTCCACTACAATGAAAAAAGAGGCCCTTGGAGAAATAGCTGATTCAAGATTTGGAGTAAGTAAAGCACAAAATGAAATTCAAACATCTTTTTATGACAGAAAGGAAGCATCAGTGACCAGCAGTGATCTTCCAAAAGATGTATTCTGTACAGGTACAAGTAATTTGAACATTATAATACAAGTAGCTCCACATAAGTAATGTGAACATTATGTAATGCAAACATGTACAAAAAGGAAAAGTGATCAAGAGAGGGATGGATGGGGAAGGAAGGAAGGGAAAGGGGATGAAAAGTGGAATTAAGATGTGTTGTGTACTTCGGGCTGGTGAGATAGCTCAGCGGACTAAAGTGCTTGCTTAGGCAAGCTTAAGCAAACACAGACTGAGGTTCCACCCCCAGCACTACATGGCACACCAGTCCCACCCCCAGGGCAGGATGAGCTGGCCACAGAGTCTGAGTGTAGTGGTGCATGCCTGCAATCCCATCGCTGGGGAGGCTGGAGACAGAAGGATCACTATTAGTCCAAGCTGTGTAGTGAGATCCTATAACAACCAAATACATTTAAAACAAAAAGATGTGTTATGTACTTGTACCAACTCACCACAAGACATAAACATTCTGTAATACAAACATGTATTAATAAAAAAATCTGAAAAAAAAGTGTTTTAAATTATAATGTAAAATGGAACTAAGAGACAAGTATCAAGAAAGAAGCAGGGAGAGTGGATGAAGAGGTAATTTCCACCAAATTCTAGGTGATAATTATAGAAGATATAATAGAATTAGAAAGCCACCATTTGGTCCTCTGACATCATTTAGATCTTTAATGTTCCCTGAAAGGCTGTATGTTAAAGGTTTGGCTGTCGTCTTGGTACTATCAAAAGGTGGCAGAAACAAGTGACAGGTAGGATCATGCTGCTGACAGTGACTAGAGGATGCTGGTGTAAGGTCTATCTTTGGCTCACAGCCTTCAGTAGGTAAGCATCTTTAAAATTTATTTATTTATATATGTATTTATGTATTTATTTATTTATTTATTTAGTTCAGGGTCTCACTATGCACCTCAGACTCATAGTGATCCTCCTGTCTCAGCCTCCCAGCACTGGGATTTCAGGTATGTGCCACCACACCCGGTTTCCCAGCTCAGCATGGGGCCAACACAGTATGTGGCACTGGGGATCAAACCCAGGTCCTTGCTAGGCAGGCCACTGAGATATCTCCCCAGCCCCTAGGTAAGCATTTGGCTCTCTCTCTTGCTCCTCACTGTCCTCCACTGTCTCACTGCAAGTTCAAAACAACAGACCCAAACAACTATGAATTAAACCACTGAAACTATGCATCAAAAAACTTTTTTCTTCTTAAAAGTTTAGTGATATTTTCCTATAGGAATAAACAGTTAATAAACAGTTGTTTCTAGCAAAAATCATCAAAAGATGCTTAAATTAGTGGGTGAAAATTAAATAAGAAGCAGAATACTAAGGCTGAAAACATCTCCCACAAAATGCATGTTAGGGCCAGTGAGATAGTTCAGTGGACTGAGCACCTACTTGGCCAGCACAGGGGCCAGGGTTCCATCCCCAGCACCACATGCAGTGCTTGTCCTGCCCCCAGGTGCGCAGAGCTGGCCACTGGAACTGGGCATGGACTGCACTACATACCTGTACTCACAGGACTGAGAAGGCAGAAAACTGGAGGATCACTAAGAGTCTAAGCTGCATAGTGAGACCCTGTACCAAATACATAAGACATAAAAAGTGCATGTTAATTAGTTATCAAGTATAAAATATTAACAAACTAACTATAGAACACGTTTGATATTAAGTAAACTTTACCAATGTCACAAACAAATTTTGTGTTTCCAAATCTGATAAAGATTAAGGAAACATTAGTTGTATAATGTTATACCTAAAAATGTATTTTCTGTATCAAAGCACAAGAAAACATTAGACAAGTCCAAACTGAGAAGCATTCTATGCAATAATTTGCTTATATACTTCTAAAATATATACTTGAAAAATCAGGTAAAACCTGAACTGCTCCTGATAGAAGCAACTGAACAAACAAGATTACTAAATGAAAATTTCATTTTAGCCTAGCTATTGAACCAAAAGAAAGGAACTACAGGAGTTTAAGGGGTGAAGATGATGTTTTTATTTTGGCTATTTTATACTTTTTTTCTTTTTGTCTATTAGTACAAAAGACCTCATTGCAATAACCAGAGAAACTGAAATTTGGCTTGTGAGTTATATAGTGATTTTTATCTATATGTTAATTTTCTGATTCTGAAGTAAGTATAGACTCTATTTTGGATGAGTAAAAAATATGCATGGTGAAGTATTTAGGAATAATAAAACCTCATGTCTGAAACATACTCTCAAGTAGAAATAAAAAATGGATGACAGGTGGTAAAATAGATAGAAAACAGATGATTGGTAGATGGATGGATGGCTAGAAAAATGGCACATGTGATAGAATATTATTATTTTTATTGAAACATGATTTCTTTCTACTGTCCTTGTGACTTTTCTGTAAGTTTGGAAGCATTTAAAAATAAAAGATTCTATAAATATAATCCACATTATAATCCTCTCTCACTTTTATTTTTTAATGTCTTAAATTCCACAACATACATATAAATAACCAGTTAAGAACATTCATTGTCATATTTTTCCCTTACACTCTTCTATAATTTTTCAATTTTAAAAAACCATAAAATCTACAATATTTGGGGCAGTGGAAATACTTTTATGGAAGCCATGAAAATCATACAATCATGTTTTTCCATTCAAGTGATTTTTACAAACTCTTTATTTTGGTCATAGTTCAGAGTTATAAATATATCTGGCCTTGTAACATTTTCACAAAATTCATTTATTAAGATTTACCTTAAATAAAATGTATTCTGAGAAAAATCTTTTGACTTGACACCACAGAGCATCGGAATAAAAAATACTACTCTGTTGAAATATGTGAAAATTACTAAGCATATGAATATGCTTGAACTACAAGTATGAGCCTAGTTTGCAAGAGGTATGTGACTAAATAATTACTAGCATCTAGCACCAAATTATGTGTTCATCATTTACTTACTGCCATATTTATTATCATTATTATTATTTAAAATGCTGACTTCAATATTTGACATATTCTTCTTGTAATACATGGCTCTTAGCTAAAATAAAGCAGTTTTTCTCTATCCCTTGTGAATGAAGCTGTATAAACTTCATAGCCTTTCAGTGCATACTGAAAGGGAAAGAAATCTCAGTGCTGATTACCTCTAAAATTAACATAGGAACACAAGATTGAGATGTTAT
>NDGM011048701.1:0-10040 GCA_002564305.1 Octomys mimax | reverse complement strand
TTATTCAGCTTTGAAACTGTCTCATTCATATTTATTTCTCAATAAAATAAAAAAATAAAAATTAGCCTGGGCTGCAAGATAGCTCAGTGGACATAAGTGCCTGCTTAGGCAGATGCAGGGACTGGGGCTCAACCATGTCATGCCCGTCCTGCCTCCAGGACACACTGAGAAGGTGACTGAGACTGGGTGTGGCAGCACATGCAAGTAATCTCAGGTCTTGGGAAGCTGAAAACAGGTGAATCACTATGAGTCCAGTCTGTGTAGTGAGACCCTTTAGAATATATTTTTTAAAAAATAGCCTGGTCTCCACTCACTCTAGCTTGCAAAGAGCTTTTCCTCAGTTTGTGTTTTGGCCAAGAGTGCCACATAGTCAACCACCATCTTGTCCTCATGTGTAGCTATGCATAAATTTCATGTGAGTATGTGTCATCTTTTTTCTTCCTTTTTATTTTCTTTTTCTTCTTAATAACTGGTCTTAGGGCTGGGGAGATAGCTCAGTAGAATAAGAGATTGCCTGGCAAGCGCAAGGTCCTGAGTTCAATCCCTGGTTCTGCCAAAAAAATAAAAATATAAATATAAATAAATAACTGGTCTTACAAGCTAAGCCCCTGACTTTAAGGGACATGTGAGCTTTAAAAAAATGAAAAAGAGCCTTTATCTTACATGAGAGAAAAACTATAGAGTATCCTTTTAAGCATTCATGTGTCTAAGGGCCAGACAAAGCTCCTGAAAGCAGGCATAGGGGCCAGGCATTAGGTTCCCAGGCCTTCCATACTGGCCCAGCCCCAGGAACACACTGAGATGGCAATTGAGACTGGGCATGGTGGCACATGCCTGTAATCCCAGTTCTTGAGAGGCTATAAACAGGCAGATCACACTGAGTCTGATCTAGTAGTGAGATCCTGAACACCCTGTAAACCCTTCCCTAAAATACAAAAAGAAGAAGGAGGAGGGGGAGGAGGAGGGGAAGGAGGAGGGGGAGGGGGAGGGGGAGGAGGAGGGGGAGGGGGAGGAGAAGAAAAGAAGAAGAAGAAGAATGTGGCTTTTGCTGGTGTGAAATCTTTGTGGAACAGTGATACAATCTGAGGACCACAGTGAAGGTCCCAGAGAGAAATGGATTCAGAAAACACAGCAGATGCAATCACACAGGCAATGCCAGAGACATGTTCCATGGGGACATGACTATGTTATTTTGGCTTCAAGCAAAAAAAGAGAGGCCCACAAGGTCAGCACAAGCAGAGGCCTACCCTGCCCTGGCCAGTTTCATATGAGCAAACACCCTTCTTGCCCACTTCCCACCTCACCTTGGCCCAGACAAACAGGTCAGGAACTGGACCCAACAAGCCAAATGGCATGGGACAGCCTGAAGCAACATATACACAGGCACCCCAATCTGCAAAACCAGGCAAGGGCTTACACTACTTAAAGGCTAACAGCACCAAGGTGCTATGCACCTTGTCAGGCCCAGGCTAAGTTAAGAACAACAGGAATGACAGTGGCCCTACAGGAGCAAATGCTCCTGCTACTGGCTCAGCATTGTCCCAGCTAACAGTAAAGAACACAAGCTGGTGCTGGCACTACAAAAGGTACTAGAGTCAACTGTGCCCCCCCCAGCCACCACCCACCTGCACAGTTCACCAACATTACTCTCTCTGGGTCCAAAAGCCTGCCTGCTGCTATCATCATCTGGCTTTTGCAGATAAGTTAAAGATCTGTGCCTGATGCCTGAGCAGAACAGCATTTAACATCTAAAACCTAAAGTAACTGTGATTGCACATCAGCAAAACCATCCTCATTATTAGCCCCTTTACCATCAAAATAAATGCAAGTCCTTCTTCCCGTACGGTTTCATTCTGGTTAAGTAGAGGCATCAAGGGATTTGAAATGCAAGTTGTATACAAAAAGCTCAATAAGGTGGTTAACAAGACTTTGGGGAAGTCACGCTATTACCTTATGGGAATTAAAGAACTAGGCAAGGCTAGCAAATAGTCCAGCTCCCTTGTCCCTGAGGAGTCAATGAGTCCAATATGGACACAAGGGCTTTCTTCTGTGATAAATGATGTTGGAATCACCCTGAAAGAGACCACTGTCCAGGGTATTTGAAAGTCACAAAGGATACTTTGGCTCTTCTCTTTCTGTGTGAAATGTCACCTTGAGTTCAGACCTAGCTGTCTCCTCTTTGTAGCCCTAAACCAAGCCAGTGAAAAATATCTTGAACTTTGACACCACACAGAGTCCACTGACTTTACCATTAAACTATTTTCTTGATGAATGAGGTAGATTTGATCCTGACAATTTAAGACAAAAACAGCTTATCTAATATTGCAATGTGGTCTGAGTTCAATATGAACTGGGAAGTGGCAAAGATCGAGTGAGATGTTACTTCATATTCTTTATGTGTACCATTTCTGATGTAAATGTTTGATGAAACAGAAAAGGGGGAGTAAAATGCATAATGTTCCAGTTTTTATGATTCTGATCAAAGAGAATGCTCAAGAACTATAGTATTTAGTGTGAACCCCAAACAGTGGGGAAAAAAATACCTTGGATGGTCCTGTTCTGAGACTACAATTTGTCTCTAGGGGGAGTTGCCTGATGATACAACCCCTGGGCCAGTAGATCAGGTCCATCCTGCCTGCTAGGTGCTCTTACCATGCAAACAAAAAGGTACAATAAAAAGTCTGTTAATTATGATAAAATGTGGGCACAGAAGAAAATCCGGATGTCTTCTATAACTGACTGATTGACAGAAGCCTTTTATAAGCATACTAATCTAGATCCATTTTCCAGGAAGGTAAAACCCTAATGGGACAGCTTTTAATCTGTCAATCAACCCCAGATATTCCACATAGACTAAAAAACTTCAGATAGACCCTCAGATACCTATGGCTCAACTGCTGGATGTAAATTTTTCTGTGTTCAACAACCAGGACCCAGAATAGAGAAAAAGAGAAAGGCTAAGATTACAGTTGCTACAAGTAGTAGTACTTTAAAGCCACCCAAGTCATCTAAAGAAAACCTCAGGGAAATCAAGGAATGGGTTCCTATTTCAGATGCAAAAGAACTGGACACTGGGCATGAGATTGCACTAAAGCTCCACCTGGGTCCTGCCCTGTGTGTAGGCCAGCTAATGCACCTGACTGGTGGCACTGGAGTCTGACTGTTCCTACTCCCACAGAAGTGCTAACCCAGCCAAAATCCTCATTTACTAAAGTGGCCCAGGAAAACCTGCAAGGACCTTGTCCACAGATACTACCATCTTCTCTGAAGGACCTTGGGTAACCCTGGACAACATGGGTGAGCAATTCACTGCTAATTGATGCAGGAGTATCTCATTCTATTGATTTCCCTCAAAAACCCTTCCTCTAGATCAATAGTCATAGTGGGTATCAAGAGAACCCCTAATTAGAGACACCTTTGTTCTCCTCTGTCCATAAATAAGCCACTCTTGTAAACAAGTAATCTCCAAGACCTGTGAAAACAGGAAGAACATCAGTGATCTGCCCCTCCAAGATCCTGAAGAGCCGTGGTTTACTGATGGAAGTAGCTTTGTCTAGGAAGGATGTTTGAAAGTCACAGTTGTCAGCTCACATATGACACTGAAGCTAAACCTTTTCCCTGAGGAACCTCTGCTCAAAAGGCAGAGCCAATAGTTCTTACTCAGGAACTGATATTAGAAAAAAGATAGAAGGCTACTACATATCTATATAAATTTCATATGTAACTTTCTGGTGCAACATGCCCTTGCTCCAATCTGGAAGAAGTGGGGCTTACTACTCAATAAATGATAAGGTACAGGCAAAACTTTCTCCAGCTCCTAGATGCAGGCCATCTTCCCAATCAGGTCACAGACATACACTGTAAAGAACAAAAAGAGAAACATCTAAAGTTTTCTTGAAAAATAGAAAAGGTTGATGGGCACCTAAAAGGGTAGCCTTACAACCCCTTCAGACTCTAGCCTTCTTTTTTCCCAGTTACTGAAGGACCATTAAAAACATTCTATACCCCCAGAAAGATAAATGGACCTTAGCACAAGGGAAAATTTAAAAAGTGACTCTGGTAGTACTAAAAAAAAAAAAAAAAAACAAGCTGGTCATTCCACAAGGGATATAGTGGAAGTCTATTTAAAAAGGCAAGGAAAGTGATGCTACATAGGAAATGGTCACTTGAGTTTTCAAAGGACTCGGATTAGTGACAACCCCTGAGATGTGTAAAATTTGCTCACTCTGTGCCTAAAAAACCTTAGAAATCTCAAAATATCTCCTTGATTAGAACCTGTACAAAGGAGAAGAACATACCATAGAGGACTGGAATTTAGATATTACTCACATCCCACCCTGTGCAAGATTCAAGCAGATGTTCATCCTAATCAACACCTTTAGAGTCACTCCTACATATTCAGAAAAGGATCCTGGGTAAAAATCATCCCAGATTTAGACTACATGAGTTTGTCCAGAGTGACAATTAATCTTCTTCTAACTTCCAAATAACTCTGGGAGTGGCAACAGCTTTGAAAATAAAGTAACACCTTCATTTCACTTGGCAGCCACGTTCTAAAATGGTAGAGAGCCAACCAGACCCCAAAGTGAGCCCCAGCAAAACTTTTCTAAGAGACTTCTCCATCCTGGCTCTGACTGGTACCAATAGCACCCATGAGGATTCATAATGTGGCCAAAATCAGGCTAAGTTTGAACCCATTTGAAGTGCTATATGGAAGAACATTATGTCCTCTGATATGGTAGCAGTCCCAGAGACTATGAGACTGTCATGATATTTTATCAGTCTGATTCAAGTACAACAAGAGACCTCAGGTCTACCCTGGGGACCAAGTGCTTATGAAAATGGAGAATGGGAAAGACCAGCAGACTAGTAAAAGCCAAACTATAAAGGCCGCTTTTCAATGACCCACTGAAGTAAAGGTGGCAAAGGCAGGTAATGGATTCATCCTTTCAAAGTTAGTCCCACTTGAGCTGTAAAGAACAAGATTACTGAAAAAGAAGAAAGCTATTTCCATGAGTCTGTAGAAGACTTGAGATTTCTCTTGAAACACCGAGGCTCCAGTGCTGCTACAGATAAATAAACAAGATATTGCTAGGGCCACCACCCTCTGACTCTTAGTATTTATCTGATATATCTTTCTAACACACAATCCTTTCTCTACAGGAAGTGTGGAAACCTAACTTTTTCCTCAGGTTTGGGATAACATTAGTGTTTCCTTCTCCCACAAAACAGGCAGCTTGATGATCACTCTTTTCTCATTACTTACTCATAGTTTTTCTCTTCAACCCCACCTGCAAGCTACAACAGCCCAAGATAGTTCGAGAGTACATAATCCCTAGTAGGTAAGATCTATGGCATCCTCTGCTTAAAGAAATTATACAAAACAGATGCCACCATTCCTTCAGCACCCCAAAAAGAACTATGAAATTCATCTCTGAGGGGAAAATGAAATAGGAGGTAGGGTACGGCAAAACTGGTGAAGGAAGTAAGCAGGAGCTGTCAATTACAAGATCCCAGAACAGCACCAAGTAATTCCTAGAACCCCACATGTAGAACTCCTCATGAGCTCCCACTGATGTGGACAACATGTGACATACATGCCAAGAGAAGCCTACTATTGTGACTCTTTGGTAGCT
Source organism: Octomys mimax (assembly GCA_002564305.1). Lineage (NCBI taxonomy): Eukaryota > Metazoa > Chordata > Mammalia > Rodentia > Octodontidae > Octomys > Octomys mimax. Next base: position 4,404 of record NDGM011048701.1, on the reverse strand, counting down.
CACTGTATGTCTTCCAAACCTGGGTATACCTCTGTTTTTGCTCTTTTTCTCCTTCCCTCTTTTGTTCAGCCTAAGTTTGTTCTGAAAAGCCAGTTTTCCCTCACTCCTTCACCCTTTACTTTCCAAACAAACTTTTGGCAACATTTTTGGCTCTCTCATCCAATTCTTTGATCAAGGCAAAAAGGGCCTGGAATAGATGTAATTGGTGAACTATGTCTAAAGGAACTTCCTTTTAACACTACCCTATAGCATTGTCAATCCATATTCAACAGATTATTGAAAGACCTTATATGTTATAACCAAGTGGAATTTACTCTTACAATGTTCAATGTGTGAAAATCAATCAACATAACCACCACATTAACAAAATGAAGGGACAACCACAAAACTACCTTAATTGATGCAGAAGAACATTTGCCAAAATGTTTAGGACATTATGTCAAGTAAAATAAGCTAGTCACAGAAAAACACTCTGCTTATATGGTCTATTCATAGTCAAGATCAGAGACAGAAAAAGAGCAGCTTCCAGGAGCTGGAAGTGAAGGAGTAGTAGGAAGTTATAATTTAATGGGTGGGGACAGAACTTGAGAGGCTTGCTTTGCCTTTCAAAAGAAAGAGTCTTCTAGCATATGGGAAATTATAGCTTTTACCAGGAAGATATGAACCAGTTCTGTAAATCCAAAAGGCTCATAAGTATCTAAGGAGCTGAAATCTTTGAGAACATTCACACAGATGCCTCCATCCCATGTGTCAGGTTAGCAGGTCTTCCAAAGCAGAGGCCAGACCTTGGCATAGCATAAATAACTTGATTGGGCATTTAACTTTCAGCCACCAGGCTGTTACCAAGTCTTGCATAGACCTTCAGCATTGTTTGCCTTGTCTTTGGAAGAGATGAGAGCTTTTTATATCCAACCAAAGATGCACTCTGGCTTTCACAACTGATTTTCAATGTATGTTACTTATACAGAGTGGTTGCTTTTCTTTCTGTAAAGCAATAGTGACCCTTAGAAATAACCCATCAGTCCATTTTTCCTTATATTTGTTATTTTCTCCAGAATTCTCAAACTGTTCACTCATCATAACTTCAAGTGCATTCCTTTCTGATAAACCCACCCAATTTACTACTGGTGACCTGCACTGAGTGCTACACTCCACCCACTGCCAGAATGGGGTCTTCTCTTCCAGCCACACAGGAGTCTTCCCACTCCAATATTTACCTTATATTTAGTTTCTCAGAAAATTCCTGCTATAGTCACCAGTTAGGCTCTCCAGTTACAGTATACAAGATGTAGTAGTAAGGATAAACACCTGGTACAAAAAGCTTGAAAAAGCAGATAGAGCAAAAGATAAACTGTGATGCAAGGATTATAAAGCCTTGGTCAGTCTGAAAAAAAAAATGCTGGAAACTGTCCTACTAATAGGTTTTGAAACTATCCCATTGTTATTTGTTTCTCAATAAAATTATTTTCAAAATAAAATAATGCAAAAAAAGAAAAAGAAAAAATGCTGAATCAAATATTACCAGTCATGTGCCCCACAAAACTATCTCATTTTTTAATTGAATAAGAAATGGAGAGCTGATGCTATAGCTTGGTGGTAGAACACCTATCTAGCATGCACAACACCCTACACAATTTTCTAGGTTTAATCTACAACATTGTAAAAGAAAAAGCATGAAACTAATGGCTAAACTTCACTGACTTTATGAGGACAGATTAAATTGTCAGTCTTGTAGGAAGACTTGGTTGTGCTCTCTCTAGCTCTAGAGAGATCAACCATAATATAATACCATGTTCTCTGCCCTGTCCCACGCCCTCCAGAAGCAGTTGGCATTAAGTAGTTGTGTTTCCCCCTTTAGGTGACACCAAGGATTAAACCCTGTGCCTGCACAGTGAGTGAAAACCCTACCCCTTTTTATCTATTTTCAGGCAGAGACTTGTTAAATTGCTAAATTGCCCATGCTGAACTCAAATTTGCAATCCTCCTACCTCAGCCTCCCAGAGTGTTGAGATTATAGGGCATACCACCACAGCCAGCTCATAACTACTAAATTTTGTGCACTTTCCTACCCTGGGAGGCATGTAATTTATTGGTGAGAACACACCCATCAATAAACCTGCCAACAAAATATAACATGGTCAGAGGCAAGAATGAAGATCAGCTAATTGATTTATCTTTCTCAAGAATTTTAAGAAAACAGTTATTAAAATGAAGTAAAGAGAGACAGTTTAACTACAGAATTGAATAAATAAACATGGAAGATCATGTTCAGGTAGAAATTATGAGGAAATCAAAACTGAGTAAACAGCAGCAGAGGATAGGGAGATGTCTACTATTAGTACAGAGAGAAGTGGACAGAAGCTAAAAAAGTGGAAGAACAGAACCCTCCTACTGCTTTAATTGTAGATCTACCCTCTTGCCTCAGCTCCTCAAGAGGCCTAGCTATTCTTCATCTGCCTAATCTTGCTCTTCCACCAACTGTATTGATCCCCCATGTCATCAAGGTGTCAAACACGTACTTGAGAAGCAGTTCCCTGAAATTTACTTCAAAACCAAAGATTCTGTCCACCTTCTTTATTTTGAGTTAGAATAAATCCACAGTGTCCTGTCATTTCCTCCTGTTAGTACTGCCAAATCCTGTGTTGTCCTTCCCTATCCAACCCCTCCAAAATGTAACTCTGATTCAAAATACCTCATCCAGTGGCAATTCTTCCTATTTCATCTGCCACAGCTACTGAGTTTTGTGCTCACTGAAAGACGCCCTGACCCTAGACATAACTGTGCTTGTGGCAAGAGTCCCAACAGTGTTATTCTACACCCACAGTACAAGGATACCAAAATTGGATATTAGGACACCTTATCATTTAATCTCCCTGAACAACAACCCCAATTCTGGGAAGTTCTGATAATATATTTCTGACTGTATGACCTCGAAATGTAAGCATATATTCCTTTTCTATTAAAAAGACATGGCATTTGATTTTCCTATTTACATTATGTTTCTACACTGTCCTTACAAAATATCATCCACCATTTCAGGTCTATAGAGCCACCTGCTGTTTCAAAAATATACTGCAATGAGTGAGCATTTGTTTCTCACATCTCAAAAAGGCCTGTTTAACTAAGTTGTTCATTCCCTTTCTGTAGTGCCCAGCTTCTCTCCCTTTCTTTTTTCTCCATTGTTTTTGGTAATGATGATAATGGAGGGCCCCTGTACTCAAGATAGAAATATTATGCTGTGCCAAATTTAAGACTTTTTATTGTGGTTGTGTACATATGGAAAAGTGCTACAAATTACATTTATATCATTTTGACATTTGTATTTGAAAAAGTCATTCCATGTGGAAAATTAGAACACAGGTTTCTTTTTGTTGCTTTTAGAGAACATATCATTAGCTTTTTCTCGAGATGTGTCTGGAAATGTAGAGATATTTTCAAAATAAAGCTCTGCCCAGTGGTCCCTGTAAGGTTAACTGCATCTCACTGTCTAACCCTGCAGTCCATCTCTGAGGAGCATATGGGGGCAGACAGCCTGGGCACTACCTGTGCTTTCAGAATGAACTATACACACAAACATGAGAGATGAAGTTTCCCAACACCACACTTCTGTAATGTCTTTCTTGTTCTTGTTATTTTTCTTTTTCTTTTTCTTTCTTTCTTTCTTTCTTTCTTTTCTTTTTTTTTTTTTTTTTTTTTTAAGAACTGGAGATTGAACTCAGGCCCTTGCACTTGCCAGGCAAGTGCTTATTCTACTGAGCCATCTCCCCAGCCCCTCTTGTTATTTTCCTTCCCTTTGAAAATTTAAATGTGAAATGAATAAAGAAACTTTCTAAGACATTCCAAACAGGCCTTGGGGTGTATGCACATTCACTGATATAGGGATTCCCTTTCCTTCTACTGCTATGTCCTTCTCCAACAGAAAATATACGTGTACCTAACATTTTTTCCACCAGTCTTTATACAGAAAAATGTGATTCATTTCAGGTACAACAACTGATATAAATTCCTGGTGACATTATTTTTGTCCACTTATATAAAGATATACAATTAAATAATAATTTTAATAATGATTTTAATAAAAATATATTATATGAGTTAACCATGTATCACTTCTTTTCATTTCATGGCTAACTTACTACGTTGAACTTCTTTTGTTTTTTTAATTTAATTTAATTTTTTATTTTTTCCATAATTTTATTGAGAAACAAATAGTAAGGAGACAGTTTCAAATCGAATTGGTAGGGCAGTTTCAATAATTAACACATTGCATACTCTTTTCCTAGTGGTTATTTGCGGTACAAGATGCAGACATGATATCCTATTTACAAACATTATTAGAAAAATCCCTCTATTCACTAAGAGAATGTAACTATATATCTATCCTAACCATTTTGAATACACAAA
>NDGM011048678.1:0-23809 GCA_002564305.1 Octomys mimax | reverse complement strand
AAAATCATATACCTGAGATAAAAGAGCTGTACATATTCAGAACCACCAGCAACCAAATTAATTATAATCGTGTAAGTTACCATCATAAAGCTTTGGTAAGTAGCAAGGATCTCCGCATCCACAACCATGCACCTGTTTTGAAAATCAGCTTTGAAAGAGTTAAAAGCCAGCATCCAATGGGGGGGGGAACCACAAGTTATATTTTTGTTTCAGTGTAGTCAGGGCTCCATTGTTCTTTTAAAATTCATCCTCCTGGACCTGCTTTGGCTTTTAGTAATCCGAGAAGTACAGAAGGAAATTTGTCAAGTTTAGCATAGATCTTTAAGCATCTGTGGACAAGCAGTCATGTAAATATGAACTAACGATTCTCTGAGCTTTGTGTTTATGACGTTACCTATGTGTTACAGCTGGGTTCCTACAGCACAGGTTCACAGCCACCAGAGTTGGTTTACATAATACAGTGCTGGATAAGCAAATGCTGTTAAAGTACTGTGTTCGCAAATCCAGATTTTTTTCATTTCTTTGCTTACGACCCTTTTCTAGTAACTGACACCTGAAACTTTACCTTCCAGATCTGGAAACAAAAAATAGCAATAGCACCAGTACTCACCTCACTGGGTCATGTCTAGATCACGTGAAGAAGTGGTTTCAAGCTGACACCCGAGCCACCAAGGAGACGGTCCTGCAGGGCTGCTTCTGACCGGGCTCGGTACTAGAATGAAGTTGTTTGAAAAGTAAAAAGAAAGTACTCTGTCAGCACCCTCACTAGCCTGCACATTAATAATCAACCCTCTCTTCTGAAATTATCGAATAAATATTTTAAGGATTGTAATATTTTATATTATTGATACTTTATAGGTTTCTTGTATGCTTGATAGAAGTATTCTAGTTGAAGCAGTTAGTAAGAGTTTAAAGCCCGTGTGCGGGCCGCGACTTGTGAGTGTGATTTGTGCGCGCCCTGGCCCCGTGGCTCCTCCGCAGAGCATCAGGCCTGGGAAGAGGGCGGAGTATCTGGATCCGGGCATCTCTTGGCCTAAAAAGGACAAAGAATCTCTGAGGGAGATCTTGTGCTTGTGTGTTCCCTCGCTTAGCTCCACTCACATGGCCAGTTCAGGCCCTTGCAGACTGGCCCGGGAAGCCCTGGGGTACGTGTCATGTGCCTGCGAGCTCTGTGCGTGCAGGAACGTTTTCCTGTTCCCAGCACCGAGCACGAAAACTGCAGGACTTGCGCTGCCCTGAATTACTTCCGAGGTTTCAAGCCTGAACGTTTTCTGGCACACTTGTAAGGAGCAGGAGGTCGAGGCTCCTGGGGCTCCCTGGGTTTGGCGTGTCTGAGGGTCGCAGTGACACTCGGTGCAGATTAGCCCGACTGAGCTCTGTGGTCCCGGGCCACACCGCTTCCTTGGGAGTCAGCGCAGACTTGGCGCAGGGACATGAGCCGGGGACTGCTCAGAGGCAGCTAGAGTCAGACAGGACACGCGCTGTCCCTACATGGTCCACTTCAGAGCCACCTGAACAACGCCAGCCCTCCCTTTCCTTTCAGTGAAATAGGTCCATTAATGTAGTGCACTGCGCTCTTTTCTCTCCCAGGGAGTTGTATTTTTATTACTGAAAAAGTATCGCATAAATACAAATTACATTTTTTCATTAGAAAACTACTTTTCATTTCAGAAAAAATTCAATTAATTATGAATAGGGTTATGCTTTCATCAGGGAGAGAAATATGTAATTTTTCTTCAAGCCTCAAACACATATAATGAAATCTTTTCTTGGAATCCACTCTTAAGATGGATTTTTAAAAGTATAGACTTTATTAAAATCTCAGTTCAATTAAAATGCATTCAATTACTTTAAATCTTTATTAAAATCTCAGGTAAAATTGTCCAACAGTGTAAAAGAGACTTGTACTCTTTAGCAGGCAGTTAATTCTAACAAATGAACATAAAGTACACACTTCTGCTCTTTAGGAGAGAATAAAAACTAAGTTTGGGGTGGGGGTGGGGCTGCCCGGGACTCTCCTGGGGGTCAGCACTTGTGTGGCACGGCGTGGGCTCCCCAGGGGAGCCCCCATGGTACTGCTCGGCTTTGCTCACCCTCACTGCCAGCCTCAGAGAGACCCCGTGTCAGGATTTTGTCATTGTCTTCATGGATGTGCCTGGTACAGTGTCCCTGATTCTCTTTCAAGGGCCGCTGGAAGACGCCATTGAGGACGAGGAGGACGAGTGCCCCTCGGAGGAGACCGACATCCTCTCCAAAGCAGACTTTCCGCTGGAGGAAAGCTTTCCCTCAGCATTTGGGCCTGGAAATCTGAGCTGCGAAGAAGTGGAATACTTTTGTAACAAAGGTAACTGTTGGTGGTTGGATGTCGTAGTCCACTTTGGGGATTTTAAAAACTAGACCGTTGGGTGGAGAAGGAGAAGTGCTCCAAGTCTCACCCAGTTCCTCAGTCTGAGATCGTGTGCATAATGTCCATATGCTGAGGGACCAAACAGTAATCCCATTTCAGTAAGAAGCCATTGTTATATGTCAGCAAGTATCTTCATGCTGATTGGCAAGGTATCAATGGTGCCTTTAAAGTTTGCCCCTCACGCCTTCCTTTGTGTTCCCTGCATGTCGGTGTGGGCAGGCCCTACATCGGCGCTGTTTACCGCCAGAGTGCACAGTGCAAGGAGCCCAGCCTCTGGGCTGCTCCCTGGGAAAACAGAGCGCCTCAGAGGCCCCCGAGCAGGGCAGGTCCTTTCTCAGAACCAGAATGAGCAAACGCTCAGCCCTTGTAGCGCCTGCCCTTTCACCTTGCGCTTTCCTGGGCAGGTGGGCGGCGTCTGAGCCGAGCCCAGCCTGGCTTGTCTCTTGGCCAGGAACAGCCCTCATCAGCCCTCTGTCCCTGCTGGGCGTGCATGTGCATGCAGATCTGCCCCCCTTCTCTGAAAGCCAGTCCAGGGTTTCTTGTGATTCATTTTTATGATTTAATTTCATTTGATTGCTTCGGCCCTTCCAGTGAGGTAGAGCTTCTACTTCCTCCACACCAGCGCATGGTTTCCGGACTTGGAGGTCACTTCCTGGCTGTGGAACAGCTGCTTGTGCTGCTCCCCTGTGGGGCTTTCCCCAGTGCGCACGGGCTGACCTGCAGACCCGGCCGTGTCTGCTCTGCTGGAGACCTGGCCAAACGTGAGGACAGTGCGGACAGAGCAGCCTTCTTTGCGCGTGTTGACCAGGTTCCAGGCCGGCCAGGGGAAGCCATGCGTAGCTGTGCTGGTGCCGCAGCCCTCTTGTGATGACCTGTAGCTGTGCAGTACGTAGGGAGCTGGCTGAAGGCGAAGGGCTTGATGCTTAGGCTTGGAGACGGCGCGTTCCCTGCCTTCATCAGGAACAACACTGTAGGACACACTACAGGGTACCTGCCTCGTTGTGCAAAGATGAGGCACTAACGGAAGGGGCCATTGTCCATTTTGGCTGCTAACAATTCCAAGTTCCTCACTGTGCAGAGGCAGAGTTCCGTCACCTTAACTCATCTGAGCAGACAGCCTTGCCAGTTGGGCAGGTGGGCTTGCTTGCTTGCTTGTGCTCTCTCTCTCTCTCTCTCTCTCTTTTCCTTTCTTTCTTCTTTCATTTATTTGATACAGGGTCTCACTACACAGCTCGGACTCGTGGTGGTCCTCCTGCTTTCAGCCTCCCCAGCTCTGCAGCGCTAGGATTACAGGCCAGCACCGTTGTCACACCCAGACTCCGGGCAGCTTAGCCCACCCTGGGGCGGGCCTGGTTGGCAGTGGTGCTGGGGATCAGCTGCAGTCCCTGCGCTTGCCTAAGCAGGCACTTTAGTCCCCTGAGCTATCTCGCTGGTCCTTATATTTTAAATTTTGAGAGATCACTGCTTTAGGCATATGTTCAGCGAGAGCTACTTAGGTAGGTAGTTTCTCAGAGCATCAACGTGCAGAGATGTGTTTGTAGTGATAGTGACTGTGGGCTCAAGACAAAAAAGCCCGTCTGTTTGGAACTGTAACTCATAAAAAATAATGAGCAGCGGGCCTTTAAGAGCTAGGAAAAGCAGAGAAGGACAATTACTGCAAATAGTGCTCAGTGGCTATTATTTGTTAAAGGGTGGGAATTTGAAAAAAGATTAAATGAACACAAAATTGTCTTAAATATGATACAGAGACCACATAAAAATACATAATGCATGGATTACAAAAAAAATTCCATGGTATTTACATTGAAACTTAGAAAGTCCTGGTGGGTGAGAATAAGAATTCTTATTTTCACATCACATTTTCAGGGTAAATACTAACATTGATTATTTTCAATATGACGGTGGCCTGTATAACAGGAAAGGAAACAGTTTCTTCCCTCCTGTAGCACGAGCGGCCAGGGAATCCCCGTGCAGGTCAGTTGGAAGTGGGGCCGAGGCACCCTCTGGCGGCTGTTGTGTCCCCGAGTTGTCACACAGGGTGTTACCTGCTTCTCATGTCAGCTGATTAGCTCCAGGTAGAAGAGAACATTTTCTCTCTGGAGAGTTAGAGCCTTCTGTTTCTGGGGCAATTCGTGCTGTCTCAGTGCCGCAGAACCATGGCTTAGCTGTAGAGAGACGACAGGTAGCAATGAGGAGAGTAGAAGTTCTAGGTAGTTTATGCTGTCAGTGTCATGTCTGGAGAAGAAATGCTCATCTGAAGAGAACGTTTCTTACCCAGGATTTTCGGCTCGAAAGCTGCTTTGTGCGTGTTTTAAATCATTGGTGACAACTTATAATTCATCAGTACATGCAGAAAAGGAAATTGTGCTGTTTGGATCTGCTTTGTCTAAAGGCTTTTTTGCATGATGCAAATCTGATTACTTTAGTGGATCTGTTTGATAATTTTTTTTTTTTTTTTGTATTTTAGGGACGGGTCTACAGGGCATTCAGGGTCTCACTACTAGATGAGACTCGTAGTGATCTGCTGGGATTACAGGCGTGCACCACCATGCCCAGTCTCAGTTGCCATCTCAGCGAGCCCTGGGGATGGGGGCCGGTACAGCAGGCCCTGGGATTGAACCCCTGGCCCCTGTGCCTGCTTGCAGGCTCTTTAATCTGCTGATCTATTTGGCTGGCCCTTCTTTGATGAAAACTTTGAACATCAAAATTTTTTTTCTTATTAAAAAAGACAGTTTAAAAATCCAAACCACAAAACATGGCTAAGATATCCAAATGTTTGGAGCAGAGTGTTTGCCACATTTCTGGGGAGGATGATGGAACTGCACAGAGAGGTGAGACACATTTTCATTCATCGTTCTGTAACTGAGTTGTGTCTAAAGCTATTGTATACTGCTGTAACTTTTAAAATGAAAATCAGAGTCTGTTTGTACATCCAGGAACACATAGCTTATCATTAGGTAAAAGTTCCTGCTTCCATTTGCAGCATAGCTTCCCTATTTTGTAGGCTATTTCAGAATGAATTAGTACTTGTTTATTGCAGTATTTTCTTTGGCTCTGCATTGATGTTGACTGTGTTCTAGTGAATAGGAAAATTTTCCTACAAGTCTCAAAGCACTCATTTATATTAGTAAAGTTTCTGGTCATTATAGAAAGGATATTGCTAAGTCTGACCTCACTTACTCTCATAATGTAAGATTTCGCAGAAGTCCCAGACATTCTAGTTGAATTTTATGTTCTCATTAATGTATAAAAGTCTTAATTATATGACCCTATCCCAGAGATGTAATAGTTGCAGGCCTCAAATTGGGTATGGCAACTCTATTGATGTTTTTTCATGACACTTTACATTCATTAATTAGTTGCTTATTTCCCTATTTTTTCATCTTCAAAAAGAAATGAACTGTGTTCATAAAAAGATGCTGCTGCAGGCTTGCTGTGGTGCCCTGAGATTTTGTTGATGTTGATGTTCTTAAATTAGGAAAATGGAAAGCGGTTCTTTCCATTTCTACTGTCTTCTTTTGTTCACGGGTTTAGACTGCTTGGCCTCTTGCCTTCACAGTATCTCTAAGAGGAAGGAAACAAGCAAGAATTATTTCCTTGAATTCACAGATGACGAAGACGTCACGACTGGTCCCTAAGTGTGACATATTTCCTGGGATACTGAGCTATTTGCTTCCTGTATTCCTTCTTCAGTTCTTCTGGTTTCCTCATGACACATGGAAGTTTATCTGCATGCGTAGATCTAAGCAAGGTAGTGGGGTTGAAGCACGCATGGCTGTGAAGGCCACTGTCACAGTTCAGTTCTGTCACTGGGACCAGGAGGGACCCTTTGGTGCATGAGCAATTCTTGGAGAAACTCAAAAACTGAATTTCATTGTGGGGTTGGCATGGAGCACTTAAAATGCATAGTGAAGTTGATAAGGAGCAGTTCTAAAACTGGTTTACGGTGGTTGTTTTGGAAGAGGGTTTCCTCCCTGAAATATTCAAGTTTGCTACTGACGGAAGTAAGATAAACATGTCTTGGGCAGCATTCTAGGAGAGTATCACAGGATATGTGCATAGGAAGAAAAGGGTCAGATGGATGTCACTGTAAGCTAGCAAGATGTAGTGCTAGGGAAAAAATACCCCCAAAGAAACAGCCCGTGCCTGACAACTTGGAGTCGTGATAACAGTTGTCTCGGAGAGTTACTCAGGGTCTTTACACATGCTCCCCAAAGTACTGATCCCTGAAGAGGCTGAAAGGGAAGCTGGTTCTATCAAACTGGATTTTAGGAGACAGAGGACCTTACTTCCAGTCTGTCGTCTGGATTTGCAGATGACTGGAAGCACCAGGCGTAATGTGCATATACTGGAGGTGGCTGGAGTTACAGGTCTTCAGTCTGGAGAGGTCGGGGTTGACAAAGCCGCTCGCGAGGGAAACTCACAGGGCAAGGTGTGATGCCAGGCAGTCTCCTCATACCCCAGAGGAGTCAACACAGGTGGCATGCCGAAGGGAATAGTCAGGCTAAGTGTCCTTTAAAAGAGGCCCATGTAAGGGACCTTAGAATGGAGAGAGCCACTGGCCCCTCTCCTGTCCTCGAGTGTAGAGGAGGAGCTGAGCAGGCGCCCTGGTGGAGAGCTGCTGTGCCTGTAGTGTGTGCAGCTCACAGAGTGCGTAAGTTACAGCTTACAGGGAGCTGCTGTAGCCCTCGGGTTTGTGTTGCAGGAAGCCAGAAGAGGACAGCAGAGAGCTGGGGCGCTGCAGGTGCGTCCCACCTGTGCAGCCTGCTGCTCTGCTAGTGTGGAGGGAGGGGAAAGGCCTCAGTGCATCACTAGCCCCAGCAGAGGGAGGGAGCAGGGCTGGCAGGGCACGGGCGCACAGGGTCAGGAGCTGCAGACCAGCCACTGGAAGCGTCCCTCAGCTGAGCCTGGAGGCAGCTCCATCTGCCCCGCTCATGCGGGTTCCAGAGAAGCCGCCAGGCCCTGAGGGCGAGGGAGGCATCTATCCCTTTGGAGGCCGAGTTGGGTGTGTGTTTTCTGTGTCTTTCTACACGCTGGAATACAGAGAAGAGCAGGAGGCGTGGCGGTCAGAGCCAGGCCCAACAGCACCTGGCCATCCAAGCTACAGGACACGGGCGTCCCTGACCACGGCCACTGCCTGGCTCCCTGTGGTCTCCTCGCTTTGCTCACAAGTGAAGCCATCACTGTGGAAAAGCGCTAGTTGTGCTGAGCCACGTCACAAGCCTGAGCCCACATCGTTGGTATGAATACCCCTCAGCAAAGATGAAGGCAGAACCAAAGCCATGCGGCCTAGACCCTTCGTTCTGGGGAGAAATCGGACAAGTGCTATTATCCCTTTTCAGGTGTAGTTCTGGGGTAGGTTTTTGCTTGTTCATGCTGTTTTGCCTCCTGCTTTCTTCTTTGGTTTGGAAACCCTGCTGATCTTTCAGGAGCCCCTTTATTCCCCAAGTCCACTCCACCACCCCCACTGCACCTCTCCCTTTCCACCTTCAGTGCTGGGACTTTGCCTTTACAGGCAACTTTGCTCCTTTTTTCTTAACGGGATTAAGCAGCTCAGCGCTTTAAATTCTTGCATATAACATTGACATTTCCAGGGTGTGCTTGGAGGGGGAGTTCAAAGAGAAGGAGCTGCGAGAAAAACCAATATGACTTTGTTTCTTACCTTGCTGGAGGGGGTGCTGTGCAGGTCGCCTCTAAGCTTATTGACCTGAGTCTTTGACTCCTTGTTGCCTCCGGATTTGGCTGGAGTGGAGACACTGATGGAGGGCTGATAGGGCTGATTGAGCGGCCCCAGCTCCGCCTGGCAGGCCTGGCTCCTTGGCCTCCACGTCCTCTCTATCCCCACACGTGACGGTGGTGTTCCCCGACAAAGCTTCCACCTCCCTGGATCCATGGCCACTTCATTTGTTGAAGAAAACATTTAAAAATCATTAGTGTTTCTTAGCTGAGTTATGCAACAGTGCAACATGGCGAGTCATTCTTCTCGGAAGATATGAACCAAGGTTATAATACTTGCACTTTCAGTGGGGGTGAGAAAGAAGTGAGCCCTGGGAGGCTCCGTGCAGCTCTTTTAGGACCCTCTTAAGACCTCCACAACAGAGTTGCAAATCAGACAGTTTTATTTAAAACTACAGTTTCTGGAAACAGGAGTGCATCTCAGCAGGCTCCATTCTTATGGGAAAGCCAGCATTTTCTTGGGCTTAGGGACCCAGAAGCGGGACAGCTTGGGGCTGTAGCCCAGTGCTGTGTGAAAGGGTGGGGTACTTGGCTGTCTCACCTCTGATGCCAGGCGTGTCACTAGAGATCCCACAGAGCGGAAGGGATGGGTTTACCTACAGTGTGAGGTGGCTTACGATGCCGCCGTCTGTGGCTGCTGGGGTAGCACAAAGCACACAGCACACGTTTACACGTGAGAGCAGTTCACAGTTCTGTCAGCAAGTTGGCCGCCAACACGTGTCACCTGCACAAGCAGCTAGGGGTCTCTTGAAGTAAAGTGGGAGTCTGGAATATATGTAATTGTCTGTGTCTTGGACAGTTTCTCAGATAATTGCATAGAGTAGTAAGGTATATTTCACTTTGTATCTGTCAAGATATATAAGGTGTTGGGAGAATCTGCCTAGTTTTGGTCATATCTTTATTGAGCTTCAGCAATGTAAATAATAAAAATAAAAGTTATTTTAAAATATTTTAGTATTTATAGAAATTGACCTTTTGATTTTATGTGTAAACTTTTCTAAGTGCCAAGAATATTTTTGAACTGTAATGTTTACTTATGTTTGTTGTCCTTATAATGTTGAATATCAGAAAGGGAGTGAGAATTGATTTGATCTCTTGGTATTTTATGTGGGCATTGTATATTAGGAAGCATCTGCATTGTTTACTTTTTTACTTTTAATCTAGATAATGAATTAATTAAACAGCTATTAAATTTAGCCCAGTAATGTAAAAGATAACAACGTATTTGTGCGTCCCGCACGGTCTCTTCAGTGTATCAGTAACGTTTTGCCCTGATAGGGTGCAGAGCTTCGTTCTTAAAATAAGCTTTGATCGGGTTGTAATTATGGGCACTTTAGATTAAACGCAAGCTGTTTCAGTTACATTTTTCTTCTGTTGTTATTTGAATAGGGATCTATATTCACATTTGATAGCCATTTCATCTACTCTTTATTTAGATTTCTAGTTCAGAGAAAATTAGAAGTGTGAATGGCGTTAGAGATGCTTGAGTAACTGACTCATTTTTATCATGTGGAATTAACACGGCTGACAAGCCAGAATCTGGTGATCGTGGTAAGAGTTGAGCTAAAGTACAGCGTTTTGGGAAAGATGTCTCTTCGAAGTGGCTGCTTCTCCTTACTTTTACCTTTAAACATCATAAGGGACATAAAAAACATTTTCTTGGTTCTAGCTGGTATTTTGTAAATTTAAATCAAATATAATTTTCAAAACTCTTAATCTTCTCATAAAATTAACATTTTCCTTTAGTGTGTAAAATTCTTGCAGAGTGTTTGCGATCGGTTGGGGGTGTCTGCCCGCCCATTACCTGAGGGCACGGTGGTCTTTATCTCGGGAGGCCGGCAGGAAGCGCAGAAGGCTGTGTGATGGATATAGTTGCAGTCCCAAACTCAGTCACTTTTCTGTTGTTCTTAAAAGGTCAAGTAAAAACAAGCGCATGTGCTGCACCAGTCATGTCGACAGCGAGTGTGAGCTGCTGGCGCAGCTGCTTTTGTGTAGTTCAGTGCGGTTCCAAAGATCAGCGCGGGGACCGCGTGCCGGTCATAATCATTGTAATAGTGGCAATCACCGCTTCGCTCGCGGCCTGCTCCTGGGTGTCAGGCTCCGGGCTGTAAACCAACCGCCACTAATCACCTTGCTGTCCTGGGTTGTCATTCTCACCTGTGACTTCCAGAGCTTCCTACTTTGGCAAAAGTCAGAAAACTGCAAATGATGAATAGCAGATGAAAGATTTGAGTCCTTGGTACTTGGTAAACATAGAAAAGTTATTTTCTTGTTTAGTTTGTGTTTTGTCTTGCGGATGGCCATTACCGTGCAATTCTTGTTAGGGGAGACCCCTACCTCTGAGGAAGGATGGGCCTGGGGAGTGTAAGACTCACATTTTAAGGTATTTTGTAACCTGGCATTCTGTAGTAAATGCTTCCACAACAACAGGTGCAAAGCCACGAAATAAGCGTGAAGGCTGTCTGGAGCAAATGGACAGGAGTGCAACGCTGGGGCACGAGGGCGAGGGATGCAGGCTGAGGGGCGCCCAGGATGCTCTGTGCGCAGGCATCCCCACCAGGGGTCCCGGCAGTGTGGCCGAGTGGCAGGAAGAATGTTTTGCTGTACTACAAAGGCTGTGCCAAAAGCTCTGTGCTGGCCGCGCTGAGTGGGCAGCTCTGACTGTTGTGACAGCACACAGGGAGCAGGTCCTCGAGGCGATGCTTGTGCTGCTCGGCAGGAGCCGTGGCTCGGGAGGACACCACACACCGCCCACATGCGTGTGTGCTGTGGCACAGGCCTGTGGCAAATGGCAGGGATGTTTACAGATCCATCAGAGCTGTTTGGACCGGCACTTCGGCCTGGTAGAAATGTTTACAAAGTGAACTCTTTCACGCACTTTGACCTTCACACAGAACAAGACTAAATAAAAAGCAGGCAGAGGAAGGAAGGAGGAGGAGGAGAGGGCATTGTTTGGAGGGAAAGCTCAGGGCACTGTGAAAACTTTTCACTTTCTGAAGGAAATGCAGTACAACAGATGGCGAGGGGAGAAGCGAGATAAACAGGCACCGAGAAAGTAAGCAATGCATTCGAACAGGTTCCGTATCAGAGATCTGGAGAAGCAGGCAGATTAGACCAGGAGCGGCTCTGAAGCCTGACAAGACCGTATCTTCCCGAGTCTCGGGCGCGGGGCACAGATGGAAGGAATTGCACAGACGCGGGGATGAGATTGTCCTGACAGCGAGGGAGGGCTCGGGGGATTCTCAGAGGCGTACTTTATCAAGGTGGAAATCTGTGGTGCAGATACGCAAAACACTGCCCTCTATTTAAAAGTGAGAATTGGTGTAATTTCTGTGCTTGCCATAGAATTAGCACCAATCACTCTATCTGGAGTAGTGGATGAATCATTTGTTGCCTTGCGGATTAGGGTCCCAGCTAGTTACCAACGCTGAGAACCTGTGTTGCTTTTTCTGGCTGCGTGAGCATGAGCACATGTCAGTGGCCCTACAAGCCATGCGTGTTTAGAGGCAGGGCAAGACTACATGTGTATTCTTGCTGGGCTGGTAGTGCCCGGCTCCGCAGGAGGCTGAGGCAGGAGCTCGCAAGCTGAAGCAATGCCCGGGCCAGTTAGCAAGACTCTGAGCTCACCATGGAGGCCCTGGGCTCGTCACACGCATGTGCACACACACACACACACACAGTGGCCTCACTGCTTTGGGATAGGATGATAGTGGATGAGAATTTGAGCACCTCCATGAGTGACACAAGTGTGCAAGGGTGGGGATGATGTGGAGATTGCATGCGCAGCGTGCCTTCTGCTCACTCGATCCTTGCATCCCGTGCCCCTAGCCCTGCTCACCCTGTCTACTAAGGATTTCCAACCCACAGGACATCTCAGGGAAACAGTTGTACAAAAAAAAAAAAAATGGAGCGGTACTGAAAAACCTAGCTAAAGTTGCCAGGAAACCACGTTCTCTACAATGCTGGGTACTGTGGGGGGACATCCAAGAGGGGCTGAACTTGCCCTGAAGGACACACGGCCAGTCACGAAGGGAAGGCAGGGCAAGAAGTAGGCACTTGTAGCGCACTCACGGTTATTGCCAGAAAGCACTCGATAGCTCATTTCTCTTTTTTAGTTTCTTTCACAATTGCTTAATCATGGATGTATCAAATGATAGTTCAAAATAGCATTGGGCAAGTCTGTTCTCATAGTTTTATCAGTGCATGTGCTGTACATGATGTGTGTGGAGTTGGAGTTGGTACTTGAGCATCATGTCTTTTTCTATCCCACTTTTCTCCCCCATCTCCTGATCCCCACCCTGCTGAGAACGATATCTCTCTACTTCCTATGATTTCTTTTATTTTGCTCATCATTAATACTTTGTGGTGTCCCTAGAGGAGAAAGTGTGTGCTATGTAAGCCTGCGTGTCTGATTTACTTCAGGTAACTTTGTAGTTTCAAGGTGCGACCGTTTTCCAAAGTGACTGCAGTCCACCCTTTGTGGCCCAGTAGTGCTCGCGATGTGGAGCTGCCACACCTCCTCTACCCAGTCTTCTGCTGGATTTACGTGGCACCGCTGCTGACACTTAGCGATTGTAGATTGCGCTGCTGTCAGCACGGGTGTGCAAGTGCCTGGTAACATGAGGACTTTAGCTCCTTCAGGCAGAGACCTGAAGGGAAGCAGGTGGGCAGGTGGGATTTCTTGGGTGAGTTTTTTGAGGACCCTCCACGCTGATGCCACAGTGGTGCATGAGCTTCGGTTCCCACCGCAGTGCAGGGCTCCCCTCCCCGGAGCTTTGCCGGCACGTGCTACCATCACACGTGTTGGTGCCGGTGGTTTTTCCTGTGGTAGCATGTACTGTCAGCGTGGCTTTGATGAGCATTTCCCGAGGCCGGCAGGGTTGGACGTTTCTTCATGTATCTGCTGGCTGTTAGTACTGCTTATGAGAAGTTTTATTCATTTCACTTCCCACTTTTTGATTGGGTTACTTATTTTGAGGGAATCTAATGTTTTTTAAAAATTCTTTTTATTTTCCTTATGTTCTTCTTCTGTCTGAGGAATAATTGGAGTTTTCCACATTCCCTAGGTTGTTTCTTCATGCTGTTGGCTATTTCTTTTGGAGGGCAGAAGCGATTTAATTTGACATAATCCCGAGTGCTGACTCTTGGCACTCTGTCCTGTGCAGCCAGAATTCTGCTCATAAGTGCCTTACCTGTGACATCAAGAGTTCTACCTCTTTTATCTTTCAGCACATTGTTTCTTTCTTTTCTTGTCTTTTTTTTTTATTTTAGGGAAGGGTCTCCAGGGTGTTCAGGGTCTCACTACTAGATCAGACTTGTAGTGATCTGCCTGTTTACAGACTCCCAAGAGCTGGGATTACAGGTGCACACCCAGTCTCAACTGTCATCTCAGCGCACCTTGGGGGCAGGGCCAGCATGCCAGGCCTGGGGATCGAACCCCTGACCCCTTCATCTGCTTGCAGGCACTTTAATCTGCTGAGCTATTTGGCCGGCCCTCAGCACATTGTTTCTGTCATAACATTTTGGTCCCTGATCCATTTTGATTTTAGCTTAGTACATGGTAAGAGATACAGGTATAGACTCAAGCTATGCATGGACAGCTGGTCCTCTCAGCACGGTTGGTTAGACATAGTCTCTTCCTCCCCAGTGTGTGCTGTTGGCCCAGTCCACAGAGATGAAATAGCTGAATGGAGCCAGGGCTGTTTCTGCAGCAACTGTTCTCTTTTTTTTGTTCCTAATGTTAGGTTTTTGTGCTAGTACCATGCCGTTTTTATTTCTGTAGCTTTGTAATGTAACTTGGACTGTGATGCTGCTTTGTTCTTGATGGCCAGGATTGGTCTCTTCAGGTTCCATGTGAGTGTTAGGACAGTTTTCTTCAAATCTGTGAAGGATACTGTTGGTATCTTGATTGGGAGTGTGTTACATCTGTGCATCAGTTTTGGAAGTGTGCGTATTTTGGCAATGTTGAGCAAGTCTAAAACTTGAACAGTTCAAATACATTTTAGATACTATTTCGGAATTGTGAAGCTGGTTTAATTCTGCTTCCTAAAGACCTGAGCATTTTGAGTGCACCGAACAGAATGGTCATTCTGACCTTTTCTATAGTGGCTTCGTAGAAGCAGGTTTTCTGTGCTTAAATTTCAGGGCTGCTCACTCGTTTTTCCAAGACCCCGATGCTAACTTTGCAGTTCGACCTTTGTGTTTCTCTTAATGGAAGCTCCTAGATTCCATAAGCTTCAGACCCTGTGAAGTCTGCACCCACCTAGCTGGCAGGCGTGGTAAACAGCAGTGAACTCCTAGGAGGCCTCAGGGACCAGAAGGCTGCGTGTAGCTTCAGTTCCTGAATTTGTTGGAACGTTTTCAGTGAGATGCCCGAATGCCTTTATTTTATCTGTCCAAGTCTTAAATGTGTTACTGTCAGTGGCCTTCAGCCTAAAGGAACCACAGTATTCCTGAGTAGCGCCACTTCCAGAGTGCTGTGTCAGGAACTAACCCGGAGGAGAAGCGCGTCTTGCTGCGCTCCAGGGAGTCTGGAAGCTGTTGTGATTCTTTCAGTGTTTTGCTCCTGTTCTCTCTGGTAGTCAGGGACTGTGGTGGGCAGCAAGGGACTGGAGAGGCCTTGTGGTGAAGCAGGCCCCTCTGGGTCTGGCGATACCATGTGGGGCCATCCTGGTGTGGGAAGCCTGGAGTGGGTCTCAGTGAGGCCAAGCTGGTGGGCTTGGGATGTTTCCTCTCCTGCCCTGACTGCGGAGGCTCCATTCGGATGGAGTCCAATGGGAAGAACCGCCTCCTGCAAGCAGCCTCCGCACTCTGGCTTGCAGCCCCTTATCCAGAGCATCATCTTAGGGATGGTCCCCAGAAAAGTGACACTGGGAAACGGGGCCTCTCGCGAGGTGGCCACATGCCCAGCTGTAATAGCTGTAAACTGCACAGCTTTAATGTGATTCGCTTGGCTGCTGGGCTAGCCAGTGAGGCACGGCATGGTGGAAGTTAGTGCCTCCAGAACTTTACTCAACCTGGTAAACGTGCATTTACTTTGAAAGTTTTATTTGCGCATGTTTGCAGTTCATGCAGTGTGTGGTCATCTTGGGGAGTGGGTGCGGGCGCACACCTTGCTCGCTCGTCTCCCTCCACATCCCCCGCCCCTTCCTCCCTCTCTTTCCTTCCCTGCTCCAGTTCTCCTGCCCCAGTTTTCATTCTTGTTGATATTTTTGTTATGGTTTGTGTGTAGGTGTCCCCCCAAAGCCTCATGTAGTCCTGGGGTGGCTTGGCTTCTGGAATTTGCGATCGATTCTTGATCCAGTGCTGGGACTGCAGGTGTGAGTGCTGCACACAGGCACTGGCGTGGGTAAGTTGCTTTACAATGTGAGGAGGGGAGAGGCTAGCAAGCTGCCTGAGTGGCTGACACTCTTTCTGCTCTTTGCCGCCACCATGAAGGGCTGCCCTCTGCCATGTGCTGCTGTGCCTTGGAGCCAGATGAGTGTGGACTGAAACTTCCACTGACTGTGAGCTAAATAAACCTTTCCTTCATTTTGGGTGTTGGGTATTTTTTTCCCAGCAACAAGAGAAGAGTAACTGAGACCATCGTTGGCCTCCACTCGTACTGTGGCATATCGTGCTTACACTAACTGGGATCATCGGCTTCCTGTGTGTGGACGTCTTTATTCTTGCTGTTTGCCCTTCCCCTTGTCCTCATCCCTCACCCTTCTTCAGCTGAACGCCTTCTCCTTATTGCCACAGATCCATTCCCTCGTCCCCTTCTATCCATCCTTTATTGTTGTCTTTGTGTTTTGCTTTGCTCAAACGAGAGACACCATACAGATTTGCAGCTTGTGTGTCTGATTCACTTCATTCTTCAGTGTATTTTCCAGGGGTGACATTTTCCCTCAAATGTCTCATGTCTGTCATTCTCTACAGCAGAGTAGTACTCCATTTTATGTAGACACACGTTGTTTATCCTGTTGGCTGCTGATGGTGTATGCTACTGAACAGCTGGTGTGCCAGATGTTGAGAGGCGCACTGTGGAGACCACGCTGAGCAAGCAAAGGAGCCCTGGGCAGCCTGCCACTGCACTGATACAGGAGTGGACATCAAAGCACTGATAAAGCATGTGGAGGGCAGGCTTCTCCTCGGCTGGAAGGCAGAGGAAGCGTCCTTGAAGATGGAACCCTTGAGCTGCAGGCAAAGCTGAGAGGGCTTTAACTGGCCGAGAAGCAGCGGCAGGGCTCGGGGTTGAGAAATCAGTGCATGCGTGACAGCCAAGTGAGTGAAGAGCTGGAGACACAGTGCAACAGAGGGACGAGGAGAGCGTGGTGCTGAAAGCTGCGGCAGGAGACTGGAGGGAGGGCCGCATAAGGGGCACTGGCGTCTTCACAGCTGGAGCAGCTCGTGCAAACCCTAGCCTCCAAGGCTGTAGAAGGATGAAACGCTGGGTCAGCTGATCAGGAACACTGTGTCCCTCCTTTCTGGGGTGAGTCGCCCCAGAAAGGTCTTGGAGCCCGTGCTCTATGCCTTCCTTTCACACAGGGGCTGAGGTTGGTAGTTGGCATTCCTGAATGTGCACTGTCTTTTCTACACTTTGGCCTCCGTGCTGGGATGTGCGGCTCGTGTGAAGTCCTGTTTATCCACGAGTGACACGCAGAGCATTCAGGGAGCCTGCAGTGAGGGTTGATTGCTAATGGATTAGGACCGGAGCAGACCCTCGGATGAGCCGCTTTGTTACAAAAATGAAAGAAAGAGTGAGAGAACACGGAAAGTGATGTTCAAACACAATTACTACTCAAGTTGGTGTAATCTTCTGGGTACCTTACAGCGCTGGGGAGAACATGTCAGAGGCCGTGGGGTGTGGTTGTGCTTCTAGCTGAGGGCGATGCTGCTGCAGCTGCTGGCGGGACGCTGGTGGTGCTGCTGTGGCTCGGGACTGCGTGTCACTGGCCAGCCAGAGGAGAAGTGAGTTCCAGGTGGCAGAGGACGCCGAGGGTGGGTCGGTTCCTCTTCCGAGCATCCTCATTTCTAACCTCGGGCCTCAGGTCTCTCCCTTGGAGCAAGAGCTGTCTTTGATGTTTAGCGTCCTCTGAGAAGAATGCTTGTGGCATTGAGACTTTCTTTTGCAAAAGAGTGGAAAAGCCAGTAAGAGAGCTGAACACATGAACATGTACTTGATCATCTTTTCAAGCAGGTATTGTCCCTCATGTAGCTATTTTACAACTGTCCCTTCCAGGTGAACATTAAGAGAAATAGTAAAGATGACTCAGTGGTAATGCGATGAGAAAGGTCTGTCTGGATGCTTCCTGGGTGCTTAGATCTGTGATGATCTCAAAGTTTGGGAAAAATCATTGGCACATATCCAAGAAGCTGCTTGAATCAGTAATAAGTGTTCAGTGCTATAGAAAGAATTCATGAAACACTGTTCCCTCTTACCTAGTTATCAAAACTTTAATGGCAACTGTTGTATGATATAATTACCATGCACACGAGTATTTTAAATAATTTTTCCCCTACTGGCTATCATAAAGCCCTGCAAATTACAGTACACAGTAACTGTAGAGATTCAGTTTCTTCTCAAAATAACACACTTAACCCTGGACTGCTGTTACCAATTGCTCAGGATTGAGTACTCATCTGGGACCTGAAAATTCTACTTGAATAAATGGAAATTTTATTCTTTTGATCTGTTTAATCTTTCATTTACTGGGGTCGGAAAAAGGCTACTCTCAAAATAATGACATTAAATAGAAAAACCCAAGTAAGTTGGTTATAAGGAAATCACTCACATTTTAAAAAATAATTACATACTGACTGCAATTATCTAGAACATAGACGAGCTCTGTACGTTGCAGTTGATGGAAGGTCCAAGTTGGATGCTGTGACAGAGGTGTAAGAAGGAAGTACACCAACTCTTTTAAAACAATGGAAATGTTTGGATTTTCTTTTTGATATTTTCATAAAGGGGTAGCACTTGTGGGTTTTCGTTTTTGTTTTTAGATGTATACCCAGAGCTGTAATTTGGTGAAGTAGGGTTAAGCTAACGCAATACTTTTCTCGAGTATCTATAACGAAACAATTTTGTAAGGCCAAGCACTATGTGAGCCCATTAAGCAAACACACGCCAAGCGCTGAACCTCGGCGTCCTCGCCTGCAGTAGGGGCTGCAGTCTTCTGGTTTTGACTGCAGTCCTTTACTCAGAGCTATCTTGTCTGATGATAAAACCATAAGTGTATGAAGCTCACACATTTTTCATCTCTTTTATGACCTTATCTTCCTGAGCGGCTTCTGTGAAGGTACCCTAACTATAGGAAGCACCTGGAAAACATATGTGATATCTATTCTCCGATAAGCAGTTGTGAACAAGAAAGTAGATCTGTCACTCCTGAACTGCTCATTGTTAAAAAATACTTTGATGATTTAGCTGATTGCAAAATACATTATAGGGCTGAGTAACAGCTCCCAGAGCACTTGGAGTCGCCAAGTTCAATAGTTACATTGTGCGGGAATTTCTATGAGAGGCTAATATTGATAGGAACCACACGGATTAAAAGAGCAGCGCCGCTTGCACGGCTGCCTTCAGACACGAAGCACTGCTGTTTTGTGCTGAGTGACGAACCGGCATGCGGCACATCTCTAATTTCTACAGACGTGTTTAACTTTCAGTGAAAAGGTGTTTGTTTACATTTTTGAAACTATTCTTACTTGGCAAGGAGAGGCGGCGTGCTCTCCAGTTTCCCGACAATGCCTGACGTGGTGTGTAAGATGCTGCTTCCGGAGCTTCAAAGGCCGTCCTCTCGTGTGCCTGCAGGTCATTTATGGTGTGCTTTATGTGGTCCAACAACACCTCCATCTCCTCCTGTGGGGCTCTCCTTGACTTGGAAAGACAGGCTAGGAAGAATGGAAAGGCCCAGGAAAGGCCATAATAGTCTTTAAAAGAACAACAAAAGAGTTTAATCTTGCAGTGAAAGCCATGAACTCAATAGCTATAATTTTAGGAATGTTGTGGTTTTGTTATTGCTTGACATTTATTCTGTTTCATCATTTTGTGAATCGGTCTCTGGGTAGAGGTGGTAGTTATCCCATTAAATATATTTATGCTTTTCTGTGAATACCCTGAAATTTCTATTTAAAAGTATGTGAATAAGGAACTCAGAAAATAAACAATTGGACAGTGAGCAGCCGGGCTTCCAGTCCTTGTCTCCTGGCGTCCTCTCCTCTGCTGCCAAGAGAGCTTTTCAAGGAGCGCTTTACAAACGTGTCATCATTATCTTGGCTATGAGTGTTTCATGCCATTTTCCTGAGCTGCTTCGTAGTGCTGATTTCCAAAGTAAGAGAATCGGAAATGGATAGAAGTGAACACGAAATAATTGTCAATAAAGTCAGTTCCATTCAGAGAAGCCCAGCAGCTGAAAGTTGGGTCACATCAAAATAAAATGGTGCTTACAGCTCTGCCCCAAGGAGGAAGGCGTTGAAAGGGAACAAGCAAGTCCTCGCGGTAAAGAAACAGTATTTTTAAAAAGCACCCCAGAGATTATGTATTTGATTAAATTATTCTAATTGTTTCATTTTTATTAGTAAAATATCTTAAAAATAAATCAGCTGAAGACATTACCATAAAAATGAGGGTTAGTTTTCTCCGATTAAGTTGGAGGCTGACGGTGTAAGAGTTGAACAGTGTCACACGTGTCATTACTGGATAGTGACGCCATGCAGAAGGCAGCTGATCAGCTCACAGAGTCATTGCCACATTATGTGGAAAAGAACAAAACCAAGCCTGATTTTCTTTCAGCAGTGAGCAGTACTATTGATGACACATCAGTGTGTCCTCCATCTTCCCAAATGCCATGTAAAACAAGGAACCCTGGACGTAACTCTTGCCAGTATGGAGTCCACGGTGCTCCCGCTCCTAGGAAGCGTGGGAGGGCGGGCCTCTGGGTGCCGCGGGGTCGGCTCTCAGCCGCAGCCCTCCATCTCTGCTCGCCGTGTCACGGGTGTTGGCCGTGACACTCGCAAGGCTTGGAGAGGCTCTTCAGGGCAGGACTGCCCCGGTCCGCCCTTGTCCCTGACACCGGCTGGCAGAGCCTGGGCGTCGTCTGCGCCGCTGTCCTCGGGCTCATTCCAGGACCGCAGGATGCTGGTGTGAGGGACAGAGCCCAGGGTGGCATCATCACATTTGGGCTTGGTGACCAGCCTGCGCTTGCTGGTGCAGCCTCTGCCCTGTTCGTCTTTATGATTGCAGAGTTTGGTGCGCAGCAGAGATGATGATGAATAGAAAATGAATTTGTTGTATTTTCTGTATCCCCTTGTGTCATTTCCTGGGACATTCTTATGTTAGTCATCTTTCTATTTTGCATTGTTTTTATTAAGAAAACATGACTTCTGATTTGCATTTAAGACTAAAGCTTGTAACTTTAAAATGTTATTATCTCTCTTGGAATTTATTTTTCTCAATGTGATATATATCCAGTTTCATAAATAGCTTAAAATCGGTGCAAAATAAATTTTGAACTGTTTCTTAAAATTAATTTTATTGAGAAACAAATAACAATGAGACAGTTTCAAAACTGATTCATAGGACAGTTTCAATAATTAATACATTGGACATTGTTGTCTTCGTAGTGGCTATTCATAGTACAAGACGCAGACAGGATATCCTGTCCACACACTGTTAGCACGAATCTTCCTTACAGCTGCTTCTCATAATTTTTGGCCTGTGAATTGTGCATCATGGGCTGCTTGTACAGTGCTTCTTTAACTACATAATGATATTTATTTTCAGTAGTTCTAGTTCATGTGGCGCCTAGTGGAGCCGTTAGGGCCGAGCATGTGACGGACGTGGGTTACAGGTACCGAATACCGCGATGGATATGGGAACCCGTTACACGTCAGTCCTGCCATTCTAATTTGGCAGTTAAATGATAGGAGGAAAATTACTAGTTCAATCCAGACCTTAATGCTGAATTATAATATTTTCATTTTGAGTGATTTAATAAATTTCTCTGTAACAAATATCTCCTGGAGATTTGCGGGCATTTTCTCTTTCCTTTTCTTAGTAGGGACTGGATGAGAGTAGCAGCGGGTCAGTTTGGCCGACCTGAGTGAGGGAAGGGCTCCAGGCAGTGGGCCCGCTGCAGCGGCGCGCTAGCCGCGTCTCTCGGGTGCCTCGGGCTCTTGTCTGCGGGGGCTCCTGCACCTTGAGCCGTGCGCTCACCGCCAGTGTGTCATCGCCATCGCTGCCTCCATAAAATCTCCATTTCTGTCATATTTATCGTGGCATTCTTTGGGCAGACATTCTCTTTTTAATCTGAAAACCAGTTCCGGGCGTGAAGCTCCTGGGCAGCGTCTGGGTGAACCTGTCTCCCCGAGCTCCCGCCAGCGGGTCGCGGGTCCCTCTTGCCTGTGCCCCACCCGGGTCTGCCAGCTAGGCGAAGGGTGAACCATCAGTGTCCGCGGCCTCACAGTGCCCAGAACGTGCTGCCGATGCGGGGCCGCAGGACCCTCGCGTCACGCCTGTTCAGGGCGACGAGCGTGGTGCTGGCCCCGCTGCGGCCTCCAGCTCCTCACCCGTGAGATTTCTCTGCAGTGTACAGTAAACCGTAGTCTCGCAGATACTGCTAGGAATTCTGAGGCAGCCGGAGGGTGGTTATGCAACCTGGCCGAAGACTCGGAGCCCAGCCTCGCGACAGGTGCATCCTAGAAACTGTGCGTGCGTGCGTGCCTGTGGGGACACATCACGTGATTGCGGAGCCTCCGCGGAGGCACCTCCCTGCTTCTCGGCCCTTCCCCGTGAAGGTCAGCGCCTAAAGTTAATGGCGCTGGTTCCTCATGGTCAGCCACCTCCCGTGCTGCTGGCTCCTGCTTTTGATAGGCTGACTCTTCACTCGATTATTCATGAATTGCCTCAATTGTGGTTATGTAACCAGTGGTTACTGCCCTTATGCATATTGCCTGTCTCAACTAGATTGCAGCATCTTTAACAGAAAATAAATTTAATTTTTTTATTTCTTATTACATTTTCCAAAATAAGCACCATAAATGTTAGTGATTAACTGTGTTTTACCTGGGCTCTGTATTTCCAGCAATTAAAGTAGTATACTAAAATTCAGGAAGATTTACTCCATTGTTTGAACAGAAGGATGATGTGGTTAATGTTTGAGTATAAAACCTAACCTCTCTAAAGGGTTCTTCTCAGAATTTTACTGTCTGCCCTCTGAGCCCTTAGATGGATGATTTTTGGCAGAGTAGCCTCATGCTTGCTTGTGAAGGGCTGCCGGATGATTATTGTTCAGGTGTTCATGTTTTTTTTTTTTTAATTTTAATCTTTTATTTCTTTATTTGGTACAGTCTTGCTACACAGCTCAGACTCATAGTGATCCCCCTGTCTCAGCCTCCCCTGTGCTGGGATTACTGGCATGGGCCATCACACCATGTTTCAGTGGCTGGATCAGCACTCTGGGGCCAGCGAGGCATGCAGTATGGAGGATTGAACCCAGGTCCTTGTGCTTTCCAAGCAGGCGTTTAGACCAGGGAGCTATCTCCCAGCTGCTTACAGTTCTTTCAACTGCAGAGGGCAGAAAAAGCAGGAGGATGCTTTGCAAGAGCACTGCATGGTGGTAAGGAGACTCGGCTTTGGCTTCAGGCTTTGCACAGGCTGCTGCTGCTGCTGCTGGATGTGGCCGTCCTGACCCCTCTGGCCTGCCCCTAACAAGGCTGTCCTCTCACTGGAAAAGCATAATCTGCACAACTGCTTGCATGTGCTATACTGTGACAAGAGCCAGGCCTTGCTCATGAATCAGGGAGGATTTGGGGGAGGGGCTTGATGTGCTCCACACCAGAGGCAGTGAGCTTTCCACCTTCTAAACGCTGCACCACCCAGTAACAGAACTACAGGCCTTTGGGTGGGACTTACCCAATCCAGAGCACCCGTGTAGCTGGCAGTCCCTGGAGACAGCCCTGCCCCCATCTGCACACTTAATTTCCTGGATGGTGAGTTGATCTAATTTGGCGCACACGCTCTCCAAATCCCCACCGAAGCGCATATTCCCGATTCAGGATTCCTTAGACATGAGGAATGGCTTGGATGGGCTGGCTGCTCTTTAGAAGCTGCAGTTGCCCTCCGCTTGCCCCTGTGCGTGTGTTCCCGGACGCACACTCTGTACCAGCCCCAGGAGGAGTGCCTTGCAGTGTGTACTGTGCAGCCAGAAGGTCGCTGTCTCTGTGGTAGGTTGCGTGTGTGCTCTGGCTCGGAGGAAGTGGGAAGCTTGTGAGGGTGAGTACCTTCCCAGGTGCATCCTCAGCATCTCTGTGATGCCTTGGAAGACTGGGGTACGCACAGCTGTGTTGGTGAGTCGTGCGGGGACGACCAGGAGAAGTTGCGGGTGTCCTTTGCACATTAGTGGGCGAAGTCTCTACTGCATGGCGCCATGACTTCAGTTCTCCTCTAGTGGGTGCTTGTTTTCCTTTCTCATCCGAGGCAGTGAGGACAGAGGCCCAGAGTCTCCAGAGGTGTAAAGCCTAGAGTTCCGTAACATGGTCTGTGTTTTCGTGAGATCTGTTATTCTGATTGCCTTCTGTTTGGGCATGTGATATTGGTTTTCCACATGTAGAAATGGTTAAGTTCTTAGATTTTTAAACTTTCTGCTTTTTATTTCTTTTCTTTTTCTTTTTCTCTCTCTCTCT
>NDGM011048664.1:0-15147 GCA_002564305.1 Octomys mimax | reverse complement strand
CTGTTTTCAGCCTCCCAAGTGCTGGGATTATAGGCACGCACCACCACACCCAGTCTCAATCACAGTCTCAGTGCATCCCAGGAGCTGGGCTGACACGGCACACTGGGGACCAAACCCCAGCCACTGTGCTCTGCCTTAAGCAGATGCTTTAGTCCCTGACGTATCTGGCCAGCCCCAGGGCTGGGCTTCCAATACAAGGGCAAGTTGACTCCTTTCTTCTTACTTCTCCCTTTCTCCTTCTCCCTCTCCATTTCCCTTTGCCTCCTCCTGCTTTCTCCCTCACACTATGCCCCAGCAGGAAGTCTCTCCACAGACATGGCCCTTGGTTTTGGACTTCTCATCCCTTCAACAGGAGAGGTCAGTGAATCTTGGGTTCATTATAAATGACTCAGTCTCAGGCATTCCATGAGCAGCAGTTAAAAGGGGCCTAAGAGAGTAATCACACAAAGGTGAAGGATGTGTCTATTAGCTTGGGGGTGGCAACCATTTCACACACACACACACACACACACCACAGAACATCAACTTGGACACATTCAGTCTCTACAGTTCTTATCAGTGATATCTGCACAGAGCTGCTTTTAAAATGCCCTATCAACAAAGATGAATAAAATAAGATAAATAAGAATAAAATAAAATAAGATAAAACAAGAATAGTGACAGCAATTTGAATAGAACAGATGGCTAGCACATAAAGATTTGGAAAGTCTTTCTGTCAACTAAGGGCCTTACAGATTTGAAACCCTCAGTAGGATTTTATAGTTCAGCACACAGGCCTCTCACCTAAGGGATCCTGTAATCCTGCAGCAAGGCCCAAGATTCTAGTTTGCTGACACGGCCCTTGGCTATCTGAGGTGTCCCCTTTCCTATAAACCACAGCTTGTTTTTCAGCCTTGTACCTTTCACAGTGACATCTTCTACAGTGTCTATTTATTACTGATTTGACCATCCCAGAGTACCGATGCAGAAAATGAATTGGAAAAACTATTAATTCAAAAAGAAAATCAAAGCTACAGCTACAAACTAGACCGACAACATCTAAAATGGAAATAATCCATACTAGAATTCTTTGTATTCCGAATAAAATTCATAGCCTTAATTGTTATTATTAAACCACAAAAATTAAAATAAATGAGCCAAGCATTCTATTAGAGAAGTTAGAAAAAAAGAAATGAAGTAGGAAATGAAAAACAAGACTAGAAGCAACGGCTAATGAATCAGAAAACAGAAGAAAGGTCTAGGTTGATGAATAAATGTAAGAAATAACTTAAAATAATCAAAAAGACAAACCTTCTGGCAAATCAAATGTATAATGGAGTTAAACATTATTAGCATTCCACTATGATTATAAACCTAGAAAACATGAAACAAACAAAGTAGTAATTGTGAAAATTAGTAGGTAGGTTTAGCGATACCTATGGTAGTGACACCTTACACACACACACACACACACAAGTTTGCAAGGACATTTTAGATCTAAACTATCATAAATACATAGTGTGAAACACCAGCAAAAATATTAACTAGTAAATAACTATTCAGGAATATCCATGGCAATAAATGTTTAGAAAGATATAAAATACTGAAACCCATAATGAAATGTAGTCTCTTCCTAGAGGGAAACACTAAATATTGCTAGGTGCTTAGATTCCACAGGCCAAGATTTAAAGCGAACTAGATTCTAATCAAAATCCCAGTAAGGTTCGAGGCCAACCCAACAAAACAGTTTTTAAGAGTTATGGCAGAATAGGAATGGAAGACATGTGAAAATTCTTTTAGATGAAATCATGAGAGTGGTCGTCCAAAAATATTGAAAAGTATATTAAAGCGACAGCAATTGTAGTTTTTTAAAATCTAATAAAAATGATCAAATAGCAGACCAAAATAACATAGGTCCAAAAGCAGACCAGGGGACACTTTGAGACTTACTATGTATAATAAAGAACGCATTCCAAATTAAGGATTCCTCCTAATCAATGAGTGTTGGAGAAATACGCTACTGGAGTGTTCACTTTCAGTGCATAAATGAATTTATTAAGGCAACTATGTTTATAATCCTGTATGTATTACTATTGTTAGCCATTTGTTCAACACTTACACTGTACAGGCATCGTGCCAGAGTTTACATGCAGAATTATCTCATTTAACCCCAACAACCACTCCCATAAAGGACACATTATAAGTCTCGTCCAACCAACTCACTTAATGACATGGAATCCAAGACCCAGAGCAGGTGAAAGACTCGGACAAGGTCACACAGCCAAGCCGAGTGCCAGGATGATGCAGATTGTGTTCCACATTCTGTCAACCTAACCGTCTCATTTCCAGTACCGCCTTTTACGACGACAGCACACGGCTCTGCCAAGTCTGCACACAGGCATTTGTAGAACAGCAGTGATCAGAGAGAACTGCATCATCCACACAAATGGAACTTCAGGAAGATTTTCAGAGACAGGCACTAAGGATTTAATTCAGGATGTGAGCAGCAGACACTAGTCTTTTGTCAAAATCACCATCAAGGGAGCTTTCAACAAACCAGCCACCCCCAGGTACCCTCTTTAGGGCTATGTTAGGCTTGGGCAGTTCCAAAGAGCACACATTCAGCATCCTGCCTAGATCAAAGCCTGGCTGAAGAATCTTACCATACAGCCCATGGTATATCCCTGATGGGGTCACACGCACACCCATGAAGCAGCTCCTTGGCATTGGCATTTAACAAATCTTCCAAGAGTATATACAAGCTGGTGCATGGTTGCACTCATCTGTAATCCAAGCTCTCTGGGAGGCTGAGGCAAGAGGACTAAAATTTCTAGCCCAGCCTGCGTGTCTTGGTTACTTTTCTCTCATTGCTGGGACAAAATACCCAACCCAAAGATTAACGAAGAAAGGATTACATAGCTCACAATTAGCAGAGGTTTCAGTCCATACTAGTCTTGCTCAAAGGCAGAGTGGCACATGGCAGAGGGCTGCTGTTCATGACAGCAGAAAACAGCGAAGAGCAAAGGGAGGAGCAGCAGCTGCAGCAGCAGAGACAGAGGCAGAGGCAAGCCTCTCCCACTTCCTTAGATTGTATTCAGGCTACCAGCCCCATGGCAGGTGGAGCACTCACAGCCATAATCCAAGCAGCACTCACACCCATAATCCCAGCATTGGATCACAAATGAATCCCAAACTCTAGGAGCTCCCCCTCCCTGTGGCTACAGGAGGCTCTGGAGGCCCACCTAGACACAAGCCATAACACTGGGCAACTTAGAGGCTTAGCAAAAACTCTATCGCAAATTTAAAGAATAGAAATAGTTATATTTATTAGTGTCAACACTCTGGGTTCGATCCACAGTACCACATGGGAGGGAGGGAGAGGAGAGACAAAGAGAATATCCCTGTGGACACCAGGCTGCCTGGCAGCTGTGGCTGCTGCCACGGCCCAGCACCACAGAAGACTGCCTCTGTAACTCTAGCCCCGGGAAAGGTCACAGTTCAAAAGCATTAAGTACAGTTTCTACTCAATGTGTAATGCTGCTGTACCATCAGGGTGGCAAGAAAAATTCTGAAATTGAGCCGTGGTCAAGTCTGGGATGGTCGACAGGAATGGGGTGTCTTGTGGGAGGGTGTTAGAAAAACATAAAGGGCTGTGGATATAGCTTGGGGGCACAGTGCCTGCCAGGCAAGCATGAGGTCATGAGTTCAACTCCCAGAACATAAATAAATAAATAAATAAATAAGCATGCAATGTTGAAAAAGGAAAAAAGAAAACTAAAAAAAAAGCAAGATGAAATATCGAACTACATATAAATATATCTCTATGTTTATACCTACACATAAATAAGAAAATTCCTATAAAGACAAAAAAAGTCCAGCAATTTCCTAATTAATTATGCCCAAAAATGATTGTGACAGTAAGGCACAAAATAAGTCTACAAAGAAAAAGAACCAGAGTGCTTCGTTGTCCTATTGTGGTTGCCTTGATGTCCTGACTTCATTCAAAACGTGTCCCTTTCATGGTCATTTTCACTTGGAGAAGAGCCAGAAACTAGTCACCTGAATGCCAGATCTAGTGACTAGGGTGGGTGAGGACACACGACCGTGAGTGCAGGAGCCCGCCTTTCTATTGGATGGTGCTCCACAGCATTCGCCACATTTTTCATCCTACCTCATAAAGCCACTCACAGGGGCCGGGAGATAGCTCAGCAGAACAGGCAGTTGCCTGGCAAGCACAAGGGCCTGAGTTCAATCCCTGGTTCCAGAAAAATAAAAATAAAAATAAAACAAATAAATAAAGCCACTCACAACAGAGGACTTTCAGAGCTGTTTCTAATAGTGACAAGAAGAAAGAAGTAAGTGTTCAAAGGGAAGGGGGGGATTTTGAGGAGGACTGAATGCCTTGTGTCTTTTCTGTAACAATTTTTAGAAATTTAAACCTTTGCTATATGTTTCGATCATTCTTTGGACACTTTTTTAGCTTTGTAAACCAAATTATGTTGTATGCTATTTTAAGTGTCTTAAAGAACTATCTAGTGAGAATGTGTTTATTATGTATATCTAAAATGTGCCCATAAAATCTGATTGAAAAAAATAAAATTTTGCAAAATGATATCATCTGTTAAATTGGGCAGTGAGTGCCATTTTCTCAGTGTTTTTCTAAGTGTGAAAATGAAAAATTTTTAAGCAGGAAAAAAAGAAATTCTACTCTCATTATCAAAACATGTCCAGAACCAAAATAGTCCTCAGGGTCAACCAAGTATCTTCCAGCAGGCTTCCCCCATCAATCTGTGTCCCCTCACTGTGTCCCCTGAACTGTGGATTTGAATTTGCAGATGAACAACACCCATGTCAAACTCAGATGAACATACAGAACCACAGCCCAGAGGCTGGGCAACAGCAACGCCGCTGTACCGACACTGGGTCCTGCGGCAGAGCCGCCTCGGGAGCCTCGGGATGCTCGAGCGCCTTTCAGAGTCGGAGCTCTGCTCCTAACATTCGAGCAACACAGAAAGAACACTCCACAAAGATCCCACCAGGGCCTGGCTTATCGGCAGGCAAGCACACACTCATGGGATGCCATGAGGCTGCCTAGATGCAAAAGGATACTGACAGCAAGAGAAATCCAGAAGCAGTATACTTCTTTATTCCTATTTAGATGTGAGACAAGAGGCAGGAATACACCTGTTGAAGTACATACAAAATACATTTGAAAATTACTTAAAGATCACTGCTAGGAGATCAATTTCTCCTTTCCAGGTCAAGAAAATGAGGCTTAGGAAGGCACAAGACAAGATATAGAGCTAGCTCACGGGGAGCCAGCATGCGTGGGCATGACTGTGGTCTCCATACAGGTACCCAGCAGTCCCTCAATCACACCTCCTTGGCTCCCGCTGCCAATGCACCTTGTGTGAGGCAGATGGAAGAGGCTCCGGCAGGCAGCCTCCATTTGCAAGCAGGAATAATACTGCTCCCGTCTGGCCTGCAGGAGATGAAATAAAGTAAAGCATTGTGAACCCTTCCAAACAGCACACCACCACACAGACGCAAGGAAACATAACCACCATTTGTATGAGTATTTCTGAGGCCCATTTCAATGAAAACCCCTGGACATATTTAAAGGTCTGCAAAGAAGAGAAACCACCCTGCGAATGTCAGCCTGGTTCCCTCACCCACGAGATTTAGTAGAGATTCACATGCAGAAGTAATCAAGAAAGGCAGAGTTGGGTTTGCCAAGAAGCCACTGAAACTTAAGCTTCATGGCCCCTCATGGGCACTTCTAAGGCCTTGCAAGAGCCCCAGCAATCTGTGCCTATGGGCATATGCTTTTGTGAAATCTGCAAAAGCAAGATACTTTTATCGTAGCCACCCGACTGCCCAATTCTCTGCTATGGTTTCCCTCACATGAGTGGGGAAGGAGAACTAGTCTTTAGAGATCTTGGTGCATTTAGGTTGAGAAGACACTTATTTACCTCTCAGTAGGATATGTTTACAATGGCACCCAGCCTGTAGACTGCTGAGCTGCCTGAGGTAGGACAGCTTCTAATAATACCTGTAATTTCATCAATTCAAACTATGTCTGACTAGGTCCATTTGGGCTGCATAATAATACTAACCAGGGTGATTTTGTGAACTTTAAGATAAAAGCTATACCTTCAAGAAGGATCTCAAATGCCTAACAGCCTAAAATTAAAAACAGGGTCTAATTGCCATTTGCTAATCATGGGTTCACATATCCTCTGTGTGCCTGTAAGGACCAGAAGCTCAAACTTACAGCTCTTGCCAAGTTCATTCCTGGCCCAACTGCCAAGATACACAGTGCCCTCGGTGTTTAATTTTGGTTCCTGAACCTGGCCAATGAATTATAGCCTACAGGCATATGTAAATGTCAACCAATCATAAATGAGCACACTTGCCTCATTTACATGAAGTCAACCAATGGGAATTGTACAGATTTGCATCTCTCATTTGCTGAGTATGAATCTGGGCAGAACTTTCCTCTACAAAAGCAGCCCTTGGTCTCTGTTTCTTGGAGCACACTTTTGTTTGACACTGAAGACTGTCCCCCAAGTGTATACTGGCTACAAGATAGAGCCTCCCTTTCACTTGAAATTCTTTCTTGGTGAATTTTGTTGGTAGTTTAAACAACAAATATTGATTCCTCACAGTCCTGGAGGCCAAGGAGTATAAGGTCAAGGTCTAGTAAACTTGGTATCTGGTAAAAGCCCACCTCCTGGCACAAAGAAAATTGTCTTCTTGCTGTGTCCTCACAAAGCAAAAAGGGGCCAGAGTGCTCTCCAGGGACTCTTTTGTGAGGACACTGATTCCCCTGCTGTGATCTGCAACCTCATGATCTAATCTTAGCCCAAGAGCTCTACCCATGACCATCACACTGGAGGTGAAGAGTTCAACATGAATTTGGGAAGAAGACAAATATTTGACTCATACATAATAGTACTGAGCAGCAGTGACCACAAGAAAACCTGAATTGCTATAATCTTACATTCATATGACAAACAGAATACTCAGTTCATAGCAATCTTTAGAACAATCCTACTTGGGTGTACTAGCTGCTAGCTCAGCCTGCTACTGAACTCATTATGTAACCTAGGCTGGCCTCGAACTCACAGCGATCCTCCTGCCTCAGCCTCCTCCCAAGGACTGGGATTATAGGCCCCACCACACCAAACAATCATTTTCCTTTTAAGGAGGGAGGCCACACTGTGTAAGTTCCAGGGCCCATCAACCCTGGATATCCTCCACCCCCAATTAAGCTCTCTTGATGTTTTACATATCGTTAATTACCTCTTATAGAGAACAGCTCTGAACCTTATTTCACGAAAACAAATGTGATCCTCAAGCACCTCCACTGAGGACTAAAGGAAAATGGATTTATTTCAACAGCAGCAAGTGAAACCTTTACATAGAAGAGAATAATCTTTTAACCACAAAGCTCCAAGAATCCTTTCTCTAGAACTCTTTGAGAAGACACTTGGCCTGGAATCCATGAAAATCAGAAATCTCACCTGTGCACCAGGTGACTTTCCTGCCAGAGGGACAAGAACTTGGCTTGTCATGCTGAGCAAACAGCTTCCAGTTTTCTAAACTAAACGATCTCTATGCAGGTATGCACACTGGGAAGAATCGAAAGTAGCTTAGGGTTCAATGACGTTACTACAATCCACCCAAGACAAAAACCAGAACCGCGAATTATAGAGAAGCAGGTGAGCTCTGTGTTCCACATGCCTCAGGAACATCCCAGCCTCTGGTCCTGCTTTAGGCCCCCCAGCTGATACTGCCATTTTGCATATGTCCTGGTCACTGTAGGGCTCACAAGCCAACTGTTCCTCCCTGAGTCCTCACTTCCACATTGCCCAGGGTGTTCCGCTAGCTAATCCTCTAACTCTTTTCTCTGAGCCAGTGCTCCCAAGAGGCTTCTAAGATCCCATCCTACAGCAGAGTGCTCTTCCCAGTCAATTCCTCATTTGCTTTATCTGAAACCCAATTCCTAGAGAGGCAGCCATCCCTGGTGCCACCCTCTCCTGAGTGGCTGCCTCTACAGTCCATGCCTGAGCATGCGTGGAACATCCCCAACCTCCAGCCACTCTGCACACTGTTCCCCTTCTGCCCTTGCACAAGAGTTGTCTTTTGGTATTTTAGATCTGTCATGTTAGAGAAGCTATACGCTATCTAACCTCCTGTGTCTGAGTTCACTTTGCATTGTGGTCCTAGGCTACATCCATTTTCCTACAAATGAGTCAAAAACCCATCCTCCATCAATGCCACATTGTCTTTATTCACTTCTCTGCTGATGGCACATGAGCCACTTCCATGTTTTAGCTATTGTGAATCATGCTGTTATTAACGTGGGTATCCATGCGTCGCTATAGTACAGTGCCTTAGTTAGCTCTTTCAGGAAGATGCTCAGTATGAGTACAGCTGTGGTGAACGGAATTTCTAGTTTTAGTTTTTGGAGGAATCCCCACACTAATTTCCACAGCAGCTGTACTAGCTTACTGTTAGGGTTTGTGCCTTGTTGCCCCTGCAAGCCTTATGCAGTCATGGGGTGGACTTCTAGAGTTGGTGATTAACTCATGATTCACTGGGATTATAGGTGTGAGTGTTGCTGGGATTATGTGTGTAGGTGCTGCTGCGATTATGGGTGTGAGTGCCACACCCAACCTGGGGCTGATAACCTGAATGCAACATAGGGCAGACAGGCTTGCTCCCTGTAGCCATTGTTGCCGCTGTTCCTCCCTTTTGCTCTTGCTGTTTTTCTGCCTTCATCCGCCATGAATGGCTGCCCTCTGCCCTGTGCCAGTCTGCCTTGGAGCCAGCTGAGTATGGACTGAAACCTCCAGTGACTGTGAGCTAAATAAACCTTTTCTTCTTTCATTTTGGGTGTCGGGTATTTGTCCCAGCAAGGAGAGAAGGGGAACTGAGACACTACATGCTCACCAAAATGGAAATAATTTAAAGAGCAAAATAAAAGAGATATTCACAACCATGAACATTAGCTCTGTAGAGGGAAGGGTAGGGGATGGAGATAGGGGAGTAAAAATGATCAAGAGGTGCGAAATACATTTAGCAGTCCTCCGAGCTGAATACAGTCACTATGTATTGCAATAAGATACTAATAAACATTCTCTTTGGTATCTAACCAGCTCCAGGCTCTCCAAACTACGAGAAAAAGGCCTTCCCACCGATACAGTCCATAGCACAGCACGAACACCAGACCCTGCCCCGCCCACTGTTGAAGGAGTCTACAATGGGCACGAAGGATAAAATGACCATTATGTCATGACTCACGAGGAAACACCCGGAGACTGAGACTACGGGAATGACTATGTTTAATTCCCTCTAGGTACAGGCAGGCTGAAATCAGAGCGATGCCTGCGAATATCCGGTGGGGAGGTTAAGAATATACAGGGTTTTGGGTTGGAGGGTGCAGTCCCAAGGAATCTGGATGGAGTGTTGGAGATCAAAGCTGCGAGGACGGTCAGCACAGGTATGCACATAAGCTGGGGCTTCTGGCATCTGGGGACTGCGGTCCAGTCCTCGACTTCTTGCAGGACTGCTGGCTGACAGCGCATGGGCTGCTGTTGTTTCTACAGAGCACTGTCTGTTAGGAAGGCCTTTCTCAGGTCAAGCCAGACAAGGAGCTTCTGCTCTACCTTTGTACACTGCTCTTCCTTCACTCCACAGTGTGACTCCCACTGGTGTCTCCCCCACCCGGCTAAAAGGCTCCCATCTGCTCATGTCTCAAACCCAGAACGTTTGTTCAAGCTGAACTGAGAACACTGCGGGTTACAAGGCCCCTCTCTCGCTGCTGGGAGCCACCAGCCTGCCAGGAGGCATCAGGTTAAACAAGCTTTGGCCTTTCCCTTCGCACACAAAGGCAAGCATCGCCCTGAATGGGTTTTGGATTTCACATAGCTGTGGTGATGTTGCTTCGACTTGTCCCCATGAAAGCAAGGTTCAGGGAACACGCCAGGAGCCCAGGTGGGGTGGGTTTTCTCATTTATCACCAAGGAGAAGCTCTGAGATTCTTAAGAAAATGCTTAACACAGAAGGAAGAGCCTGAGACAGGAGTGCTAATAGAGAAAAGAAGAACTGTCTCTGGCAGGTGGCCCGTCTTTATCCCAGGAAGCTAACCTGAAATCTACGGGTCACTTTTTTTTATTATTTCAAATGAATTTTCAAAGCATCAAGTAGAAAATCATAAATTGTTCCCACACTGGGAGGTGGTTAGGTC
This sequence comes from Octomys mimax, assembly GCA_002564305.1. Taxonomy (NCBI): domain Eukaryota; kingdom Metazoa; phylum Chordata; class Mammalia; order Rodentia; family Octodontidae; genus Octomys; species Octomys mimax. Next base: position 4,913 of record NDGM011048664.1, on the reverse strand, counting down.
AAAATGGATTTTTCTGATATCAGAAAATAAATATAATTTCCTCCCAAATTCAACACAGCAGACACAATTTTCAGCCTTCGGAAATGGTGCTGTGTTGACACTACAGCAAATTCCACAAAGGGCTCAGTTCAGAACTGTGATCCCAAAGAAGAAAGGAGGGATGTCAGAAGGTGACAAGAGCAAGAGAGGATACAGTTCTATGCGACGCTCATTAGAGCTCGATCAAGAAGCTGCCTTATGAGCCCTGGGATAGTTTCCAGGTCAGGGGCCTCCAACCTCCAGCCTTGGGCCAGAGCAGGTCCTTGTGCCGTTAGGAACCAGGCCACAGAGCAGGAGTGGAGCGGCAAGCTGGGGGGCCAAGCTTCATCTGCATTTCACCACCTGAGTGCTGCCTCCCCCCACCCCGCTGGACCAGCAGGCCTCAGATTCTCATAGGAGCATCAACCACGGCATGACCTGCGCAGGTGTGCTCCTTACAAAAATCTACATAATGACAGAAACAGACTGTAAAATGAATGTAATGTGCTCGAATCATCTTGAAATCACCCCTACCCGGCTTCTTTGGAAAACCTGCCTACCAGGAGGCTGGTCCCTAGTGCCCAAAAAAAAAAAAAAAAAAAAAAAAGCTGTGATGCCCCGGGCTGTCATAACTCATAGGAGCCACACTCAAGTGAAGCTTCAGCATAGTTCTGAGACAGCTTTCTCTGGCCCGTACATTTGGAAGTAAAGATTCTAGGAATGGACTATTTTCCTGAGAAGTGGCACTAAGGGGAGGCAACCCTTGAAGCTAAATGGTGTCTTCTGTCTTCCTCCCAAGTCAGGGTGGCCACAGGCTCGAGCTGTGAGGTGACTGCCTCTATCTAAACAGTCCCTCAAGGCAGTCAGGGTTTTCCCCACCTGTACACCCAACTTCCTACACAGTCCTGGAACTGGGGGCTGGACAGGGATACAGCCGGAATCCCAGAAAGCTACCTCCAGACCAGGTTACCTGGGGAAATTCTCCTGAAGTTATACATGAGAAGTAGGAATAAGGCCTTCAAAATTAAGTCAATTTTTATATCTAGCAAAGCTGAAACATTCTGTCGGCCTTTCTTTGGTTTCTGCTGGCCCTCTGCTACTAGATAAAACATTTCTGTCCTCAAACTTCATGTCTAATGAATTTTGAAAGGGATACTATTTAAATTTAGATAAGTAATTAGGTCAGAGGGTGGAGCCCCCAGCATGGGACTGGTGTCTCTAGAAGAACATGGGGACAGCCTTGTCTTTCTCTCTGGTCACTGCTATACAAATGCAGAACAAGGAGACAGCCATCTGCAAACTAGCCAAAGCACCCCCATCAGAATCCAACCATGTGGCCAGGGAGATGGCTCAGTAGAATAAGCACTTGCCTGGTAAGTGCAAGGGCCTGAGTTCAATCCCCGGTTCCACCAAAAAAAAAAAAAAAAAAGAATCCAACCATGCTGGCACCTGACCTTGGATGTTCTGACCTTTAGACCTCGCATCCCTGTCTTCCAAGCCTCCAGGACTGTGAAGAATGTGTGTCACATGTGACATCTCGTTTAATTTGTTTTAGTTACAGCAGCCTGAGCTGACTGAGACAGCCTGCACCTAGATCACAGTGTGCAAGGGAGGGGGCTTGATTGCTATGTAACCCTTGGAATGACACTGCATACTCCAGGTGGGGTTCCCCTAGGTTCCTCCTACTTCTGACTGATCCTCAAACTTGGTAACCTTGGGCATTCCCAAAGCCTGGTTCCAAAGCTCCTGCTTTTTCTTCTCTTTATTCATAGACTGAAATTGTCTATGCTTCTGCTGAGTGTATCACCACCTCTGGGCATGTGTGGCTCTTATCTGCCCATTAATCCATCCATTCTTCTCTATGTGAGTCCCTCCCTATGTGGGCCAGAATCCAGGCAACCACAGAACACAGACTCTACCCTCGAGATGGGTTCAAAGAAAATCCAGGCCTCAAACCACATAAGGATTTCACGTACTACCTCATGGATCTTACAACGAAGATACATTTCTCTAGCTGCCATCTTGGTTATCATACAGAGAAAGCCTCACTATAAAAGTAGGATGTGGACAGAGTCTTGATGACACTGCTTGGATCCTTTGATTTGGCCAACATCTGAAACAAAATACAATCCTAGACTTCTGGGTTATAGGAGCTAGAATATTCCCTCCTTCCCTTCATTCTTTGGCTAGGATAAATTAGTTTTCTATCACCTACAACCAAGAAGGTCTAGAGATAAATAACAATTCCAAATGGTCACAGGAACTTCTGTCAAACTAAAATATAGCAGTGTGTCCTCATCCACCTTCGTCACTGGTACTGGGTGACGTCTGGCTGTTCCCAAAGTAAAAACGAATATGAAAGAGAAATGTTTTGAATAAATTCAGGACATTAGGTAGGCACAACAGCACAATTATAGACACTCACGAAAGAGGACCTCCAGACCTGCTTCAGAAAGTGGCTGGAACACTGGGATAAGTTTGTTTGAAGTGAGGCATAGTGTTTTGAAGGGAATTTATGGCAGTGTCTTTTAGTGTAATAAACTTTTAAAATTTAAGCTATCATAGTATTTATGATTATACCTCATACTCTTAAACACATATATGTATTCATATATATGTATGTATGTATATATCCATAACCACCTTCTCTTACCTTCCTCTCTCTAAGAGGAAAGAAAACCAGAAGTAGGCTGATGAAGTAATATAATTCCTTCTACTACCATACATCACTATAACCATGGAGAAAGTGACTTAATACCTCTGTAAGCCTCAGGTGAGTCTTACCTCCCAGGGGACCTCCTAGGACACTATGAAAATTTAGCACAATTAGGGAAGAAACATCTCAGGCAGAGCCCAGAACAAAGCAAGCCCCTTGTGCCCCTCTGGCTCCCCTGGGCTAGGGACAATCCCACCCCGTATGCTACAACCAGGACTTCCCTCCCTCTCTCTCTCCTCCTTTTACCCCTCCAAAGGCAAAGCAGCTCGCCGGGGGGGCAGAAGGTGCTACTCTGTACAACCATACAAAACACACTTAAAGCAAACTAACCTAGACAAAAGCAAAACATGGCCTGAACTATACTGACAAACATAAACAGAAAGAAAAAGGGCCAGGTGAAGAGTACAAAGAACAGAGAAACAGAAACCATTCAGTGGGTCAGAGGACTATTTGATTTCAGTAATCCCTAGTGGAGACTGACAGTCAAGACAATTTATGTGTCCAAGAAAACAAGCAATGTTAGCAAAGCCAAATGTCACTCCCTCTGGCGGGATTCTCCCCCCATTCACACATCCAGGGGGCCCCACCTTTCTTTAAACCTGAACAGTCTGCTGTTGAATCTCCTCCAGATCTGGGCAGTTGAGGAGACAGAACCATGAAGCCTGACAGGACAGAGAGAGACGCAATTTGAAATGTCCCCCAATAACTTGTATCCACTCAGAGCCTCAAAATGTGGTTCTCTCCCTCCCTCCCTCCCTCCCTCTCTTTTCTCTCTCTTTCTGTGTGTGTGTGCGGGGGTACTGGGAACTTATCCTATGTAATGAGCTAAATTCCCAAACACTTTAAAACAATTTTTAAAAAAAATTTTTAATGGGGTCTTGCTAAGTTGCTGAATTACCCAGGATGTGCTCAAATGTGGGACTCTCTTCCCTCAGAGTCCCAGAATTCTGAGACTCCTTGTATGTTTGAGGACCGCTGGCTAAAATATAGTCTTCCTTTAAAATACAGTCATAGCTGGTTGTAGTGGCTGGCCTGCAACCCCATCTCCTAGAGGTTGAGTCAGGAAGATCACAAGTTTGAGGACAGTCTGGGCAACTTAGGAAGACTCTGTCAAAGTAAAAAAAATACTAAGTGCTGGGAATGTAACTTCTCGGTAGAGTGCCCCTAGGTTCAATCCTTAGCTCTACATAAATAAAGAAATCAATAAGTCTATAAATGTTCAAGTTCAGATCACACTGTCTTAGGACGGGCCTACTACACTCAGGGACTGGCCTCCCTGTCAGCAGAGGGGCGCACAGTGGCCCACAGAGCAAAGAAGGCCTTGCGCCAGCAGAGGTAGAAATGGGAGTGAGGAGCCTCAAGCCAGGGGAACCCAACCAAGAGAAGCCAGAAGCCTGAGGCGAGAGAAGACCCTCACAGGGCATGAGGCCCAGCCAACCCTCTAATTCCAGACTTCTGATGCTGTAAAGCCTAAGAAAATATTTTTCTGCTGTTCAAAGTCACCTAACTTATGATCCAAGCAGATTCTTGCAGCAGGCCTAGGAAATCAATACAAAGGTCCAGGGACCCTGGGTCAAGTCAGTGAGCCTCTCTGGGCCTCAGTTTTCTCATCTGGGAACAGGGGTCCTTGTGAAAGGATCTGCTCACAGGATTGTTATGGGGACAAAACACACAGTGATCTCATGCTATCATCACAGCCATTTACTGCTGTGTCCTCCCCCTCCTGTCCTGAACATGGCACAAAAGCTCAAGGAGCTGAGCACCTTGACCTTCTCCTAAGCACCACCAGAGAGAAGCAAAAGGCAAACACTCAATTAACTTTGGCTCTAAACAAAAGCTCTGCACATAGATTAATTTTTTCAAACTCAAAAGAGACAATGGGTTCAATGGGTTTCAACTTTCCCTTCTCTTTTTCTAACTGAAATGGTGTCCCTCAGAATGGCTGCCCGTAGCCCAAGAGCAGCATGGGAATGAGTGAGAAAGACCCCACAGATGGGCATCTGCCATCACTACTCCCAAAGTGTGGAAGGCTTTCCCTTCCTAGACTCAGCTGTCTACTTCTAAGGCCTTTCTCCGTGCTTCGGATCACCACAGATGGCACAGCTCTGCAGTGAAGCTCGGAGCTCAGACATAAAGTGCCACAATTTGCATAATAATTTGTGTCTCTTGGAAATCTTTT
>NDGM011048638.1:0-14331 GCA_002564305.1 Octomys mimax | reverse complement strand
CTCTGTGAAAGCCTGAGAGAATGTTTCCTCTCCATGTGACTCTCCTTAGGCACACTACATCATTGATCGCTTTCCTCTGTGGCCCCATGATCTCCTTGATCAGTGAATTTGGGACACAACTGAGTTACAGGATGTTATAGTGCTGTATCTTTTCAAATAAGATTTAATGCACTGTTTAATCACAAATGATAAAAGCTAACAATCAAAAAAGTGTTGGAAGACTTCAAAGAAGGCCATGTTGCCATTTTCTGTTTAATGTGAAGGTTGCTCTTATTATTCCACTTGCCTTCATGTGAGGGAGGGGCAGGTAGCTTGTGCCATCTTCTTCCAAGTGTGACCTCTAGAGCACAAGTCGGGGGAGCATCCATAGACTATCCCTCCTTGCTAGGTGCTCATAGCTTGCTTTCCTGTAGGGACCGTTGGTTGGTGGCCTACTACATACCAGATGTTGTGCCGAAGACACAGTGACAGTAAATATAGCACGTCCATGACTCGAGGGAGAAGGGGCCAAGAAACAAGGCAGAGAGGGGGATGCAGAGATAGGCAGTAGATGTAGATAGAGCTAATTATGATTTGGAGGCAGCACTGTGAAAAGTCAGTATGCTATGGTTAGAAAAATACTGGAAGGAGTGAAGGAACTGGGATTGGATTACTAAAGGATGCAGGGCTGAGGAGGAAAGAGTATGTCTACATGTGTTCACATATACCTAGCAGGATGTTTTAGGTGGGTGCAACACTGTGAGGCTTGCTCACTGACAGGCATTTGCTGCCCACTGTCCTGGAGGAGGGGTGCTGTGGGTGTCTTTGAGGGAACAGAAAGCAGGGAGAAGTGGCCAGGCAGAGTGAGGTAGGCAGCCATGGGCCACGAGTAGAGGAGGCTTGGTGAGCTCGAGGAGGGTTACATGGCCCAAGGGGCTCTTCTTTCAGATGTCTGCTTGCCTCTGCCTTGTGCCCTGCAGACTTCAGCGAGACGCTGCTGGTAGCTGCAGGAGGGGAGAAACAGGACCCCTGTTTGTGCATCCTTCCCAATCCATCCTGGAACCCATGTGCTTGATTTGCTAGAGCCTGGAATCATAGAAGATAACAGGCCATGAATCAGAAACCTAGTTTACTTCACGGTGTTGTGCAGTGTGGTTTGGTAAAGAATTTTAGAGCAGGTGCAACACTAGCATCCTGCCCAGGGTCATCTACAGTGTTCCTGCATGCTCATTTCATGGTGATATTTAGTAGCAGAGTGTAGCTTTTCAGGTCTGGGGCTCCTGGTCTTTGAGAGTGGACCCACAGTGTCAAGTCATCCAACTGCGTCTTCCAACTGGTGTGCTCATGTGTTAGACCCACCTTAGCAAAATATGAAAGACTGGTTGGTTTAAACAATGAAAACTTGTTTCTCACAGGTGTAAAGTGGAAGCCCAAGCTCCAGGTGATGGCAGGGCCTGGTTCTCCCGAGCGCCTCGCCGTGGGTTGCAGGTGGCCGTGTTTTCATGTGACCTTTCCTCAGTACACATGCATCCTTGCTGTCTCACCTTTCTTGGGACAACCCATCAAATGGATTAAGACTCCATCCTTATGATTGCATTTAATTACCACCTTAAGAGACGGATCTCCACATGTGGCCGCACTGCAGCCTAGGGCTTCCACATATGAGTTCTGGGAGAACAGTTCAGCTCTAACAAGTAGTGGCCCTGGACTGAACATTTACCACATGCTCCAGCGATTTGCTGGCTTCCTAAATGTACTGCAGCCCCCACCAAAACTCTCCCCACAACTTGATATGGTTATTCTTTTTAATTTCAGCCAATCAACTAGGCATGTGATACCATTTCACTCTGATTTTCTTTTTAATTTACCTAATGAGTAATATTTCGCACGTTTATACACCTGCCACTTTGGCATTATTTCATTTCTACACTACTGTGTATATTAAGGAGTTTCCTTCTTTAGGTGATACATACTGATTTGCCACCACCTTGTATTTCAGGACATTCAGGGGCCGGCCAAATAGCTTAGCAGATCAAAACGCCTGCAGGCAGGTGCAGAGCCTGGGGATTCGGTCTGGGCCTGCTGTACTGGTCCCGCCTCCTGGGCATGCTGAGATGGCAATTGAGACTGGGCATGGTGGCACGCATTTGTAATCCCAGCTCTTGGGAGGCTGTAAACAGGCAGATCAGTAAGAGTCTGATCTAGTAGTGAAACCCTGAATGCCCTGTAGATACTTCCCTAAAATACAAAAACAAAAAAAAAGACATTCTTCAGAGAGGATCCTAAACATCCTCCCACTAGATTTTCTTGTTATATGTTAGGTTATTTGATGTTATAAAATTTTGGCTAGATTAATTTTTAAGGTATTGATTTTTAAGGCAGAATTAAGGATTACCAACTTGCATTTCATGAGCTACCTAGCTACTTCTACAGAAGTGGATTTTCAGCTGAAGTCAGCTCTAACACATACAACCTGCTGTCTTCAGAAATCTGAGGTCTGAGCAGGAAGGACCTGAACACGTGCTCCATGGGGACTTCCTCAGGGCTCCCTGCTGCCTTCATCAGAGGTCCATCTTCCTACTGCCCAAAGTCCTCTGGGAAGACCTTACAAAATAGAGCAATGAGAATAATTCTGTCTTTTGTAGACTATTGACAAGTCGTTACTGAAGGGGATTAAAATGGGAATAACTTGATTCAACTGAATTTAAAATTGTTTTATGCTGCCAGATGATAGTTATCAGGTGAGATATAGCCAACCAGAACAAGCTCTACTTACTAGGAATTTGGTTAGTATGTTTTAAGCCACATGTAAATGGGAGAAAAAGCAGAAAGAGTTTATAACTGTGTCTCTACCGTGTGTGGTGAAAGCTTTTGCAACCTAGCAGCGCAGGATGTGCTTTGCTGTGGTCAAAGGTTCAGAGGTCAGATTTTTGTCCGTCACTGTCTGTCTGTCTGTCTGTCTCATCCATCACTGGTGGATGGCATATGAAGGATTTCTGAAGATTTGAGAGGTGGGAAGTTGGGCAGCCGGGATGCCCACCTCAGATAGGAGATGAAGGGCACGCACCACAGAGAGGCGCGCACTACCTTTCCCTCTGCCCCTTCCTTTGCTTCTCTCCTCCATGTGATTTCTCTCTCCACTTATCTTAGATCATCCACTGACACTTTTTTTTTTTTTTTGCTTCATTTCAACCATTTTGGGGGATTTCTTCAAAAAAAAGACAGTAGTGTAATGAATACTTAAGAACTAATATTTAGCAGTCCCCTTTTATGTATGAGGTGTAGCAAGAACATTTCATACTATAAATCCACCCACCATCGAGATAATTAGTGTGTCCCTCATCTCCCATCATTTCCTCTGCCCGCAGTAGAGGGAAATGTGCTCACCTTTTTCATTGACTGTTCACAGGCCCCAGGAAGTAGGATGCCTTTGAGGCATAGAGGAAACAAAGTGAGGGATGGAGTCGAGGCATGACTACGAGCCTATCTAGCCTGCTGCACATTAATCATGCTGCACATTAATCATGCTGCACATTATTCAGGTGGTGCAGTTCTAAAAATATTTGCTTCTCTGTTTTACTTCCATCGTGGATAACAGTGATTATGAAAAGAGTGACAGCTGGCACATACCTTGTGGATTTGCATGTACTAACTAGCATAAGGTTCACCACAGCCCTTTACAAGCTCTTTTGCTATTCTTGTGTTTCAGAAGGGATGACAAGAGGCTAAGTAATTTGTCCACTTAGCCAGGGTCACTTCAAGTTAAAGTTGGTATTCACTCTCTGGTTTTTAGTCCCCAAGCTGACTTTCCCTTAACACATGAGCAGTTCTTCACAAGTTTTCAGTCCATTTTGGGCTAACTAGAGAGTACATGGGGTCTCCCTTCTGGTCCACTTAGACTCCTTCCAGTTCTCCAGAAACTTACAAAATTCTTTCTGTATCCTTGCTGCGGTCCTTGTAAAATAATGACATATTCGGTATTTCATCCCAAGCCTGAACCGAGACCTCCGCCAAAGCAAAGAAGAACAAATAGTGAAGTCATTAACCAGGAATCTATTTACCATCAATTCCCAGGGCTCTTTGTGCACTCAGTGCTTCTACATCATTTAGAGATGCTAATAAACGAGTCTGCATTTTTCCAAGGGTCTTCATATTTACAAGTCTCATATTTTATCATAGGAAGTGGCTTCAACAAGCATATTCATGTGTTGACAGTTCTAATTAATACAAGTCATTAGCCCTGACAGTAGAACTGTGAAAAGAAGTCTCATTCATAAATTTGTTAATTACGCTACTCTGCTTAGAATTTAATCGCACGCCAGTCTTTAATCACTTCTACATATGGGCAAAAGGCTATCTTGCTAACACCATAGACTTTCACATTTACTACCGACAAAGGAATTTCATCAGAATTGATCTGTGGTTGGAATCTAAGTTTCCAGTATGCAGGAACAGGTGAAATCAGAGACTGTGGTTTTCCTGGACAGGTGTAAACAAGAAAATGAGAAAAGCCAGGCGAGACAGGATGGAAGGTATTGATGCAAGCCGTATGTTTTCCTGTGTCGCCAGTGGTTGTACTTTTTGTACACTCATTTTTGGTACCTTTTTCTGAAAACAGAAGTCACTTATTTAGATTATTAGTAGATATATGGTACAGAATATTCTAAGATGGTTGGCTGCTTTGATTCAAACTTAGGTTGCGGTCTCTCTGTGTAAATAGCCTACTTTTTAGATGCATTCTTTCCTAGCAGGGATTCCTCGCCTTGAGCCGGGCAGCTCCCTGGAGGATTTGTGAGTGATCTCTGAGTGGTAGGCACTGTCAAGCCTCCCCGGCTTCTCCCCACCAGTTCCAGTGCATCTCACTCTCTCCTCCAGCTGGTGTCAGCCAAAAATGTCTCCAATGTTGCCACCATTTTCTGGAGATACCTAGTTGAAAATTACTCTGCTAGAGAGTAACTTAAGACTAAAAAATTAATAAACCAGGCAAAACTTGTGTAGGGCACTTATTCAGAAGTAGTGAAGTGACAGCATGCAGATGTGGAATGGTCCCTCTTGCACTGTAGTCTTTCCATCTGACCTGTTCAATATCCAATGTTCCTGGAGCCTCTTTGATTAAAAAAAAAAAAATAGGGCTATTGCAGGAGTCCGATACACTGGGCTCTTAGAATTCTTGGCTTTAATATCTGAGGTTTTTGGCTACTCTTAGGTGACCCCTAAGTTCTGAATAGTCAACTGCAAATGTTCCTTTTCCCCTTCCCAGTTCATAGACTCTTTCTCTCTCGTCTTGCTTTCCTTCCTGTCCCGCTTAGACCTCTAGCCCCTTGTTTTAGTTATTTGTAGATACACAGAAAAGATGGGTGAACAGATGGACACTGGTCTTCTGTCTCAGTTGGGTGAGCCTGCGTACCAGGGTTCTTGGACCTGAATCTGGCAGTTGAGCCCAAGTAGAGAACATGGCCTAACCAAGCAGGATGAGCCGATTTTAAATGCATGTCAGTATCCCAACAGTGCTAGACTTCCCCCCAAAATATGGCCTGACAGACAAGGCCCTCAGCTTCCCACCATGAAAACTATGAACTCCCAAAATTGTGCTTACGTCCGTACTTGAGCTTCGTCCCAGCACCTGGGCAGGCAGCTTTGCTGCTTATCAAAAGCCAACCTTACACCAGTCCCTTCCTATCAGCAAAATATTTTAGCATTGATTAGTCCTTTCTTCTTCATGTCCTGAGGGAGGGTGACACCAGTCATCCTCAACTATTGCAGTTATCCACCCTTTTCTCTTTACATTTGTATTTCTCCAAAGAGCTATCCTCACATCTTCAATTTTGAATCTTACCTCCACTGTGCCAGTCCTCTTTCTGACCCTGTTACTCTCATAAAACTATTCTGGCTAAGTGCTAGTGTGACCCCAGTGTCATGGAGGCCTATGGTGACCGTCCTTCCCCAGATTTACACCACAGGGTGAACTACTCCCTCCGTGCAGCTAGCCTTCTCCCCGCTCTCTTGCAGTGCCACACTTCCCCTGGCTTTTCTGCTGTTGCTTTGCCCTCTTTCCTCATTCTTTTTGCTGCCCTCTACCTGTAAATATCAGCTCTTCTAATAATGGAATTCTAGGTCCTCACTTCTCACAAGGCTTTAGTTACTATTTATAAGCCAGCAACTTCCACATTTATATCCTCAGCCCAGATCTTGAGCTTCTAAAATTATACGTAAACCTACTCAAGGACATCTCAATTGCAGTCTGTGTGAAATGGAGCTTTCAAGTCCTTTCCAGCTCCCCAGCTCCTTCCTGGTCAAGCATTGCCCTCTGGGTGTACAACCAAGTCGTCTCGACCTTAACTCCAATTGTGTCTCCAGTCCATCCTTGCTCTTCTTTCTACCTCCACTAGTCAAATGAGCCTGTGTAAAAAATCTGTGTTTGTTGTCTATAACTAGATGATAGGAGATGAGGAGAGAAAGGTATAAAACCAGGTCATATAGTCTCAGACTGATCTGAGGACCTTGATTTCTCCAAGATGAGACTGTAAAGGGATCACTGTGGCAGCTGTGTGAAATAATCGGTGGCCACCATGTTGCATTGGAAGTTATGCTCCAAAATATGGGCCCACCTAGAACCTCAAAATGTGATTTTAGTTGGAATAAAGTCTGAAGATGTTATCAAGTTCTCAAAGTGGGATCATTCTGGATTAGAGTAGGCCCTAAATCCAGCAGTAGGCAGCCTAACAAGTTGTAGACAACCAGACACACAGATTGGGAGGGTGGCCACAAGCCGAGGAACGCTAGAGAGGCATGAAATGGTTTCTTTTTGACTCATTAGAAGGATCCAACCCCACCAATACCTTGATTTTGGACTTCTGGCTTTCAAAAATATTAGAAATTAGTTCCAGTTGTTCTATACCACCCAGTTTGTGATGCTTTGTTACGGCAGCCCTCGCAGTGGATGCAGGCAGCAAAGGCAGAAGCAGGAAGACCAAGCAGCAGTTCCGTGCTGTTGCAAGGCTCACGCAGGTGGTTAGCATTGGGGCAGGTGCAAAGGTCGGCTTCTGAATAAGCAGAGCAGAAGGACTTATTTTAAATGGGTGTGATTATGGAAAAAAGGAAAGTAGAGAATGACTGAGGTTTTGGGCCAAGGCCACCAGACAGTTGGAGTTGCTATTCCTAGGCACATGCTTAGAGCAGGTTTGAAAGAGAGACTTGCAGCTTGCTTTTGGCGCTGGGTGTAGTAAGGGGCCTATCAGCATCACATGGTGGAGGGATTTGCTGTGTAAATGGCGAGGTGTGAGGTCAAGGAGGAGCTAATGTCTAGACATACGTACAGCCAGAAGCCATTGGCTTGGGGTGAGTGGTATTTCAGTTCAGGAAAGTGGGGGAAATCACTATGGGGAGTGGGTGCAGAGAGAGAAGGGGATAGAGGGGTGAGTACGCAAGCCTGATGTATTCGCCTAGCAGAGCAAAAGGGAAGTAGTGCAATAGGGTGAAAAGCTGAGAAGAGAAGGTCCGGTTTCAGAGGATGGTCATTTTTCTAGGAGGAAGAAGTATTTAGCTGTGCCAGATGCCCCCTCTTAGAAGCTGGTAGCATGCGGACTAAGAATTGATCAGTGGACTTAGCTTTTTCGAATTGAGCTTTATAACCTTGACAGGAGCTACTTCAGGAAAAAGGCTGTTACTGGTTCAGTATAGACTTTCTGCTTTTGCCTCTTAATCTACCATAGTTAAAAACAGGTGCTGTACATTTTGAGTCTCTGAGTTTCTTAATCTCTTCCACCTCTCCCCCTGTTAGAGAGAAAAAAGAAACATGATAGCCAGCATAGGCCCTATTACTACCTTTGGCTTTCAGAGTCTCACTTAGGAGAGTAGTTTACTAGATAAAATAAGAAAATTCCCAATACTGCTCATCCTAGAGCTGTAGTTGTTGCCCAGCTGAGCTGCAGGTAAAGTACAAGCAGTGCCTGTGCTTGGAAGGACTTGTCCTTGTGCTCAGCTTAGGGCTCTCCTATGAAATTGCTGTTTTTCTCTGTCTATGATACCTGACTGCTTATGGAAGGGTTTCTCTTAGGGGTCCTCCGTGGCAGCTATGGAGCAGCTCTGGCCAACAGCTTTCCGCAGCGATGGAAACACTGCACGTGACCGTTGTCCAGTACCGTAGCTACAAATGCCAAGCACTTGGAACATGTGCAGTACAACTGCAGAACTGAATTTTTCTAGTTTTCCATAATTCAAATCATTCAAATTTAAATAGTCATTGTCTAGTGCAAATCTAGAGCACTACTTCTGAAAGCTTGTTATAAATGTAAATGTTGGCATCTTAGCCCAGACCTACTGAACCAGAAACTCTGGAGGTGAATCCCAGGATTCTGTGTTTGAGAAGTTTTGGGGGTGATTCTGGTGCCCACTCAAGTTCTAGAACCACAGCTGGGCCCCACCTGGGCCCCACCGCCAAAGTTTCCTGGCTTAGTGTATCTGTGTAGCACCAGGAATTTGCTCTTCTGACAGATTACCAGAGAGTGCTGAGATGCCAGTGTGGAAGCCGCTCTGTGAACTGCTGTAGAAAGAGGTACTCATCTTTGTGAGGTGGCCCCAAGGCCCCATGAGTACGTTGCATAGATGCTTCCTAGCAAGTGTTTTAATTCAGCATACTCCCCCAAAACTACCTTCATACTTCATAAAAATTTTTCCATCTATAACTTCATGACCTGGTAACAAACTATATCAAACTTATGGGAAGGCTTTTAGGTATTTGTTTAATCCATAGATTTATATAATTTAGCCTGAATAAGTGATGTCAAAGTCAAAAATTCTTACACTTTCTGCAAATGATCTTTTTTATAGCATCCATAGTAACTTACTAACCTTTCTTTCTTCTGACTCATAATATTGCACCAAGTTATTGGTCTTCTTCTGCCTTTGCTCCCTGTGTCCTTTCCTAGGAATGCCATAACAAATTAACTCAAACTGAGTGGTTTAGAACAACAAAAACAAATTTATGATATTTTTGGAAGCCACAAGTCCAAAGTTAAAGTGGCAGAAGGGTTGGATCCTTCTGATCGATTTATTTAGAAGTCATTGTTGAGGCAGCTCTCTGCTGTGTAGCTTGATACATGTGTTGTAATGGCAGAAGGCTCTTTCATGAGTAGAGATGCAGACAGGAGGCCCCCAGGAGCTTTAGGAAATTGAATGTGGTTGTCACACTGACAGGAGCTAAGCCTAACGGTGACCAATCAGCATTCAGTGTGTAGCGCCCAGGAGTGTTTAATGCCCTGTGCAATGAAGAGAAACTGTGATCAACCTTTACTAGTTCTAATTCTCCATGAGCATTTTGTATTAGCTTTACTCATTTCATGAAAGGGTGAAACACCTTCTTGCCTTTTCCTGCAGAATATAATTCTTCCAGCAAATAATTTTTTAAGTGTAAGAGACATTTGAAAGTATTGTACGGTTTACAACATCTGAGACGAGTCTGCCTACAAAGTTACAGTACCACCAATCAATTAGAAATAGGGTAAGAATTATGTAGACTCTAAGAACACAGAAGAGCCATTACCTGATGTACTCGTCAAGATCCAGCCAGGACACAGATGTGGGAGATCTGTGTCACGTTATCACAGGGAGCTGGCTGTGGCAGTTATGGGACTGACCCTGCAAGCCAAAGGGCAGGCTGAATTGGGCCAGATCTCTGGGACTGTGCTGAAGCTGCAGCCCATGGTCAGGAATCCTTCTTCAGCGAAGCCTCAACTCTGCCCTGAGGCCATTAATTGTTTGACCAGGCACCCTCAGATTGTCTAACATAATTGGCCTTAAGATCAGTGGATGATGAACTGAAATCCCAGCCACCAAATACTTTTGTAGAAGCACAGTCATTAGGATTTCATTGAAGGTTGTAGCCTACTCCTATTGACATGTGAAAACCACTCCCACAGTTGGGGACTGAGTGTTCAAGGATTAGATGTGGCTTTGTTCTGGTCCTGGAAGAAGGGAACATTCCTGAGTGGGGAGCATGCGTTGTAGAGAGCATGGCTACAAAAAATTCGCCAAAACAAGCAGTAAGAATTGTACTTGTACAGAAAAGTACTCTAGCTATCTGTAGAATGATTAGTTGTTTGTACGGGCTTTTTCTGAATTTCAGCTATTAATTTTCTCATCTAAAAAACAGGCTTAGTGCTTGTCAGAACTGTACACTAGGAAAGACAGAAATGTTTAAGGGCATCTTCTGGGAGGAGGACATGCAAAGATACTAAGTTTCTTTACAGTAATGGTGTTAATGACCACAGTATAGTAAGAGGGTAAAGCTGGTGTGATAGGAAGAAAGAGGCTGGCAGGTGAAATGGAACCTCTTTGCTGTGGGCTTTGTCTACAATTTCCGTCTTTGGCAACACAAAGAATATCACATTCTCTTGAGATTAGTTCCTAATGAAGTTTTAAAAATACATAGAAAAGCAACCCTATATGCGAGTCTGTACCTATCTGTTGCAAAGGTGTAGTCACCATTTGTTCTAGACTTAAGGTACTACAATCTTCTTACAAAAGTATAAACTCTGTTTTTGATCCTTGTGGTATTGGACATATTGGACAATTGTAAACGTATTGGACACTTGGCCTAAATAGGAGAAGAGAGTGAAACCACTTCGAAGGAGGCCATTCCAAGTTTCTTAGGCAGTGTGTGCTGTAGCCAATTGACAGGCACCGAGGAAAGCACCAGAAAAGGACCAGCATTTGTATGAGTTGACAGAATTTCTTTCTTTCCCAGTGCTCTGCTTTTCAAACCAAGCTCATTTTGCCAAGCAAGACTCCCCCTAATTTTGTTAAACCGTATGTATTTTGAAGGAAATATAAGCCATATGTTCCTGAGTCGATCTGTGCATAAGTCATTAAGAAGTTATTTTGTAAATATGATTTCATGTTTGAAATCTTTTAAAAGTATTTTTAGTAGGTTTTTATTCTTCACCATGCTCAGCTTTTCATAGTTTGTTTTCTTGTTTAATTGGAACACACTGGATATCATCCTAACGCAGCCTGTGGTGGGCCTGAAGGAAACCTCGGACCCAGAAGGAGGGGCTCGTTTCCCAAGTGCCACATCTGAGGCACTCAGGCTTTGTTTACAGCACCCCTCTTACTCTGTGAGCTCCCTCCTGGGTCACTTGTAATGTGGCCGTATCACCCCCCGTCCTGTCACAGTGGTCCCCCAAGTGGGTGATCATGGAGCAGAATGGCAAAAGAGAAAAAGGACAGAAATGGAAATGAAATTGCCTCATAAAATATATTTCTCTGCTGTGCTACATAATCCTGTCTTTTCAAAGTTGAATTCATTTTCCTCTCTTACCTACTACCATCACCAGCTTGGAGAGTTAAAGTGTTTCATACAGTCTCTACAAGAGAAAAATTAAGTTGAATTTAAGAGGTCACAAATTTCATATTCTTAGGGAAAATAGAAGGTAATTTCTTCTTAAGACTGATACTATCTAGGGCTGGCCAGATAGCTCAGTGGATTAAAGCGCCTCCTCAGGCAGTCCTAGGGACCAGCATTCAGTCCCCAGTTTTCCTCGCCTATAATCCCAGCACTCACTTGGGAGGCTGAGAACAGGAGGATCACTGTGAGCCCAATCTATGTAGTGAGAGCCTGTAGACCTTGTACTAAATATATAAAAAAACAAAAGACTGATACTATCTGAAAAGGTTTAATTTTTAACTAAAATAAATGTATTCTAAAAATCCACAATAAGAACAATCTATTGTGAATGTTAATCCTCATCACCAGCTTCCTTGCATTAAGAAATTTCACATGGGAAAGGGAATTGGGGGATAGGAGAAAAAAATGACAAGAAGGAAAAATGGAAAAAAGCTTGTGTAAAGAAGGAAGGGAAGAGGGGTTGAAGGGAGGAGAGGGAGGTGGGGAAAAAAGAATCAAGTTACATCATACACAGGTACAGATTCCCTATAATCAATGTGATCATTGTGCATACCTGCAACATACCAGTAAAATACATAATTAATGAAAAAGAGAACAATGCCTAGTAGATTAGTGAAGCATGGCCTGGGTGGGTCCCAGAGGCGTGGGTCCCTGCCTGTCCCGCCTGCTGTCCGCAGCACCCTCCCCGACCTGAGTAGCTGTGCCCCAAGTGGCAAGTACTGGGCATTGCGTGCAGGTGTAGAAATCCTGACTAATCAGTACCCCCCCCCTTTTTTTTTTTTTTGAGTCTCAAGGTACTGTCAAGGTTTCATCTGTTTCATCTGTGTGTGAACTTTCATGGCTTCTGTGTGAGTTTGTCCTTCGGGGACATTTGTCTGCCACAAGACAGCAGAGCTTTCTCATCTTAAGGTCTTGTGGAGAGCAGTTGCAACGTGGAAGAGTGAGACCTGCAGAGCGAGGATTTAAGCAGCCAACACTTACTCTCATTTCTGCCAGCCTTATTTATTTATTTATTTTGGTCTCTGAGTTTGAACTCAGAACCTTGTGCTTGCCAGGCAGGTGCTTATGCTGCTGAGCTATCTCTTCAGCCCTCTGCCAACCTTTGAACTTCTCAATCTACTTCCTACTTGGTCCTCAGAACTTCCTGCAGGGCTGTTACCTGGTTTTTGTGTTTCCTGTTTGTTCTCCTGAGCTGCTGCTGTCTTGGACATGGCACAAGGCTGCAGTTGCAGTGGGGATGTGTCTCGGTCTCCCTTCTACTGTCAGCTCCACAGAGTAGGGACACTCTGTCCATCAGATGGCGACATTTGAGGGTGTCTGAGCCCACTCCAGATCATGTCAAATGGATCCAAGTGTGTG
Organism: Octomys mimax; assembly: GCA_002564305.1. Lineage (NCBI taxonomy): Eukaryota > Metazoa > Chordata > Mammalia > Rodentia > Octodontidae > Octomys > Octomys mimax. The sequence goes on along the minus strand of NDGM011048638.1, from coordinate 1,589 downwards.
GAGCACCACCCACACTATAAATCCGTAAGTGTATATAAAATCATGTATATCGCAGACATTACCAAAAAAGCAAGAGGATCAAGAGATGGGTACAGGAGAGAAGGGAGGGAGGGAAAGGGATTTAAAAAAGAATAAAGGCTGGAGAGGTAGCTCGGCAGTCTAAGCACCTGCCTGGCAAGTGCAAGGACTCGGGTTTGATCCCTGGTACTGCATGTCATGCCTCCCTGGAACTGGGTGTGGTAGCACACACCTGTAATCGCAGTGCTGAGACCAGAGAATCACTAGGAGTCCAAGTCCGACCTGCATAGTGAGACCCTGTACCAAATAAGTAAATAAATTTTAAAAGTCAAAAAATATGGTTCACATACATGAACCAGCTCCACACAAAGATTGCAAACATAATGTACTGCACACATGTACTGTTAAACTAAATCCCAAAAAAGGTTAAAATAGAACTTTCCTTTTTTTTTCCCCCCCTGTATTTTAGGGAAGGGCCTACAGAGTGTTCAGGTTCTCATTACTAAATCGAACTCGTAGTGATTCTCCTATTTACAGCTTCCCAAGAGCTGAGATTACAGCTGCACGCCACCATGCCCAGTCTCAATTGCCATCTCAGCGTGTCCCAGGGATCGAACCACTGGCTCCTGCGCCTGCTTGCAGGCACTTTAATCTGCTGAGCTATTTGTCTGGCCCAAGATAGCACTTTCCATACACACTGAATTGACCAGTTTCAACTTTACAGCCACTTTTTCACTTGGAGCCAATTCATTGTGCTGGGATCTCCCACATTTTCACAGGCCTTTCAAAAACTCAGTCAGCGCTGCTTGCCCATGGATAAAGCTAGCTCTGCCCTTGTGGTCACGTCCATATCCCTCTCTTCTAGGACAAAGCCCAGGAAAGGGCTTCCTAATATTTATTATGAACAGCTTTGTGAGTAGGGTCATGAGGGCCAGCAAATGAGCCGCCAGCGTGCTGGGCAGTCCAGCATTCACCCAGCTCCCCCTTGCTGACACGCTTGTTTTCACTGCCCTGCTGAAGCTAGAGGGGCACTCCGCAGACTGTACTCGCATGCCGTCCTTCGGTTCCACAGCTTGTTCTTTTCCAGCCCAATGTCCTTTCACAATATGCACAAAAGAATAAGCGCCAAACTCAGTTGACTTGCAATAGCGCTGATGAAGTGGTAGCCCCCAGCTTCATGTCACAATCAGCTTTCTAAATTGCTGTCCCCTGCTGTATTTGTTTTGCCTTACACACATGGAATAAAGTGGCCATTATTAATATTCAAGTATTTGAATAAGTTTCTGAATACAACCAAAGTTGTTTTCTGCCTGTGTGTTTTGAGGTTTTTTATTTAAAATTCTAAGTGTTTGCTCTGAAGTATTTCTCATATGATTTGAGATCATATTTTAATGGTTTGTGCCGTTTGGTGGCCTTTCTTCAAAGCTTTAGGATTTGGTAGCAAGAGAACTATTGAACCTGATGGAAAGCCAGAGAAAGAGCCTCCTCTTTATGAAAGAAAGGGAGGTGGGGCCCGGCCCTAGCTCAGTTCTTTAGGTGGCTGCTTCCACAAAGCTGTCAGCCTCAGGTTG
>NDGM011048618.1:0-13969 GCA_002564305.1 Octomys mimax | reverse complement strand
TAGGAAGAATGTATGCAATGTGTTAATTATTGAAACTGTCCCACCAATTTGATTTGAAAAAAATAAAAATTTAAAAATTAAAAAAAAAGGATCACTCAGTGAAAATGCTGTAAGGTATGTGTGCAGTAATCTGCTATCTATTATGTCACTTTATATTTGTGTAGTGACACAATTATAGCTGTATTAACATTATAAATTGCATAATTACTGGTTGGAAGCAGAATAAAAATAGTATTTCCTATTCTTTGTAAAGGTATTATGCCACGTATAGAGAAAATAAAAATTAAGCACAAAATAAATAAGTATTCCTCACAGAAATGAACTAAGACACTGTGAAACTCTTTCTTGGTTTTCTTCATCCCATACTGCTGACCAGTTTAAGTGAATGCAGGTGAGGCAAGGGACAGCTTATGCAGCAGGCCACCTTGGCTGGGCATAGCCTGTGTCCTTGTGGTCCTTGGTCTGCAGCAAGCATGGCAAGTGAGGTGATCTCAACTCCAGAGACAACTTCCCAGTGACCATGGAACTCTAGGCAAAAGATATATCTCCCTTCCTGCCTCCATCTTCTATCTGTAAATAGTACTAATTAATGCTCAGTGTTTCTTCTACCTCCAAAAGGTGCTGCATCTAGGTAGTATAAGAAATTTTCGAGTTCTATGGAAGAAAAGTATTATAGGCAGTGAGTGACCATGTTAATGACAAACACCACTGATGCAATGACTGTTAAAAGCAAATTATAATGATCTAAACAAGGAGGAGAATTCTGGGACCCAGCGTGGCCAGTGGGTCACTAGCAATGAGAGCAAGAAATGTGGCTGTAACAGCGACATGCCAACACACAGCCTCTGTCTCCCTACCTGGCCACAATGGGGCACACACTAGGTGTGAACAGCACAACTTCTGACTCATTTTTGCTTTTGTCTTTCTCCCTGCTCTCCTCCCCTCTCTTCTGTCCCTTCCTCCCAGCCACTCAAGCGTCCTTCATGGAAGGGTTCACTGTATCCTAGATACAGGCAAGGTCATCACATAACTAGCCCTGGAAAGAAAAATATGAGAACTCTGTGATCAGTGAGTGTGACAGGCAGAGGGTGGGGGAGTGGGGGTGCCCACCATGGTGTCCCTGGGATCTTCATGTTTGCTCCTTTTAGAGAAAACCTGAGTCTCCTCTTGCCAGCCTGACAGGGTACACGCTGACCAGGTGGGCTGGCCTCACTTTTTTCAGATTCTCTTCCGTATATAGCTGTCCTTTCCTGTTCTAGCCCCGTAGCTTCCCCTATAGCAGGCAGCAAGGGAGAGCCATTTCCTGAGGGCCAGTTGAAGTGAAGTGTTTTCATCCATCATCACAGTAGGCACTGATATTTACTCCTTAGGAAATACTCAGAACCAGTGAACAGAGATGGACACATGAAAGCCAGAGGTGGCTCAGGAGATGCTATGAGGCAAGCTGAAGAGGATCTGTGCAAAACCCAGCATGTCAGAACTGTCTCTAAGCTATGGGAGAAACAGGCACAACCACTGCTGCATTTAATAAGTTTGCGTCATATTCTTTGCTGTTGCTGTGGCGAGGTCAAGAAGGGTGAGATGGGACTCAGAACCACTGTCTAGAAGGAGCCTGGGTTGTACAACTGGCAGTTTAGCCCTGGTGGGAAGGGCATTTCCCAATACTCACATCCTCACTGATGCCCAGTTTGAGTAAGCTAGCCCCCAGATGCCTCAGCCCTGAATCTTGATTGATCCTGGGTCCACCCCTGTATTTTCTCCCCTGTTCTGATGACTCTAGTCAAAGCACACAGCAGAGGCATCCTGACTAACTGGAGAACATTAGTGTCTGTGTCATAGGGTATGGTGAGATCACATGTGGTACACATCCTTAAAAACATACTTAAAAGCACAAGGATCGTTTTTTCCAAGGACATACCATCCGAGAAATGGCTACCAAGCTAATACCCTAAGAATATCTATCAAGTGGTGAACCCAGAATATCTGCAGGAAACAGATGCAATTTTCTTGGCTATCATGGCCTTAATATGAAATTTAAGCCCCAATACAAGGGATATCTCTTGAGTTTAGGGAAGAGAAGCTTTGCTCAGAGAGCAGGACACAACCCTTACCTGGCATGACAATAGTCTGTGGGGTGGCTGCGTCAGCACTGAGGCAGAGACGGCCACCTTTGGCCAGTCTGTCACACAGGAGGGTGATGTGTTTCTTCAGCCGGCTTGTGTCTTTGGGGACATCCAAGTGGCTGTTGAGGTTCAAAGCCTGCTCCTTGGAACTCTTGGACAGGCAGGTCTTCAATAGGTGGGACACAGCAGCATCCACGGTCTCCTCCCAGCCCTGTAGGCAGAAGGCAGGAAGGCAATGCTGAGTCTCTGCAAAGAGGACAACAAGGCAAGTGGGCACTGCTGGCCAGGTTGTGCAGGCAATTGCTCATGGGCAAGTGCTGGAACAAAGCTTGGTGTCTATATGATGCTCCAGGCCCTGGCCTGGGACTCAGCTCTGCCAGATGTCCACCTAGAGCAAGTCACTGATTCCTCCCGACCTCCCTCTAAAGGAGTGGGGAGACTGAGATGATCAGCGACCAGCCCTGTGTCAGGCAGAGCACAAGCAGTGACAGTCAGATTGGCCTCTGTGAAGCTCATTTTATGGCTAAAGGGGCTGCCTTATATTCTTCTCAAGAAAGGTGGCCTAGATTGGAGATCCCTGGATACCTCAGAGACACCAATGACAACTCTCTGCAGTAGAGAAAACCCTATTGTCTCAGCTATGGAGCCATAGCTGTGGGGATACAGACCGAAACCAGAAGGCTTTCTTCAGTAGGGACTTTCTGAGATGCAGGGCCCATCTAATCCCATTTCACTATCAAGTGACAAAAAGTGACATCCCATTTGTACTGGGAACAATGTGGATATGAAGTGCCATGTCATCTTTGCACCATGTGGTTGCAGTTCCAGGATCTCAGCACCATCAGCATTGTCACAGAGAATGTGGGAACTAGCAAGCCTGGCACAGAAGGGTCCCCTGAGTGCTCACAGGTGATACTTATGAAAGCAGTGAGGACATGTGCAGAAGTCAGCTGATATATCTGTGAGGTATCCCAAGGGCCCTGGAGATAATTAGGTGACATCTCCATGAGGGCCCAAGAATTCCAGAACATGTGAGTGAAATGGGGGTGTTAGTACCAGTATGACCCCATTCGCACCCAAAGGCTTATAAGGCCAAGGGCACCATGGGCCAGACACGGTGGATTATAAAGGAAGACATTAAAGGAACTGATTCTCATAGAATCTTGCAGACTCACCCAAGCCCTTACACTGGAAGTTAAAAACCTCCGCCTCCCAGAGGAGGAGGCTGAGGGGCCTCACTGCTGCTACCCTCCAACTTAAGTCTTCCTATGTGCCACCCCAGGCCACAACTCTTAGCCCCAAAGCTCAAGTCAGCACCTAAGGAGCATCTGCCCAGTGTTGTACCCTCTTCCCTCTACCTGCAATACCACCTCCCGTCACTTTGGGCCAGTGCCTGGCCTCTGCCCTTGGTCTGGCCAGCTCCTGCACAGCCCCATGGGCCATCATCAGCCTGAGATCTGTTGTGCCCTGCTCTACCCAGTATTCTTTCCAGGTCCAGTCATGAGCTCCCTGACTGCTACAGTGCTTGGAACACAGACAAAGGTCCAGAAACATCTGTAGCATGGAGATGGTGAAAAGCAGAACCAGGATCCTAGAGATGAGAGGAAGTTTCTCAGGTCCTTCATAATACAATGACCATGTGCCTAGGCAGGATCATCTTCAAGCGTCCAAATGACACAACTCTTAAACAGTTCACTCAGGACACATCTAAGTAGCGAGAAGTGACTCAGTGTCCAGCCCAAATCTGTTCCAGTAGCCTCCAGTCTAACTGCTCTTCACACAGTCCTTTATATCTGTGAAAACAGCAGTTCTGTGCACTCTCCTCCAAAACAAACAACCCAGTTCCTCCACTCTTCCTCAGATAAACATGGTGTCGTGTTTTCTCTCCATACTGGCCACTCTACCTTGAAAGCACTCCAGTTTTAAACACTTTGGAATTTATGCAGCTAAGTAGAGAACCCCAAATTGACCCCACAATCCAGGGTGGGGTGGAGAGGGCAGTATAGGACATTACCCTCCCTGTTTTCTGGGACTTTACTGGTTAGCTCAGCCCTGGTCACTCCAGGTTATAGCTGTGCCACACTCTTGACCCACATTGTGTGGGTAGCTGCCATGGTCTCCTCCCAGGCTCATGTGCTTGGTTCATTGGCCCAAGGTGCAGACCCTATAATATGTATATACCTAAAATGGATCTTCCCCTCATCACCATGATCACTTAATCAGGACTTTTTAACCTACTGACCCATTTTTATCAACTTGTTAGGAACCCTATTAGGTAAAAGCAAATATAATTGATTTTAAAATGACCTTTTAAAAATCCTTTCCTGGAGACCTCAAAAACTACAGAAACAGCTTCTAACCACAAACCACTAAAGAATAATAAACCACTGGTTAGTATAAAGATATCTCTCTACCATTACCAAAACCTAAGTTAGACAAATACCTAAAATTGACTTCGTAGAAAAGAGATAGTAAATTAAGTAGTCCAAATATCACTAGAGAGAACAAATTTTGAAGTTGCTTCTAGAGCCTTGGATAAAGACCTTGGAAAAATAAAGAGCAAAGGTTCTTTGAGCACAATTTGGCATTTGTACGCTCTGTAATAATTTCAGTATTAAAACAATTTCTCTAAGAGTCTATTTATCTAAGTAAACTGTGGCAGGACCCCTCCCAAAGGAATGCAGTGAGGGTCTTCTCAGAACGAAAAAAGAAAACATGGCAGTTAGCTTCTAGATACGAATGTGCAGTTCTAGTACAGCTCTCAACCTAAGGTTGTACCAATTGGGCTGTTAGTGTGTTACCATTTAAGGAAGACAAAAACACAATTGTATAAAAGGTAAAATTCTGCCCTGATTGGGGATCAGCCCTTTGTGTATTAGCCCACTGAGCCTGTGCTGGCACAACTGCTTCCTGGAAAGACAGGCCTCAGTATCCCATCTCTCTGCATGAGAATCATGCTCCATTTCATTGGGGGCTCACCCAGGATTTGGAGATGGTGTGTTCCCACCTCCTTTGTCATCAGGGTTTGAACAACAGAGCACAGAAAGAAGTAGCCATGCCTGGCACCAAGGGACTATTTGACCCATCAGGGACTCTAGGCCCTCCTGGGGTGCCAGAGTGAGGACTCCAGATGTACAACAGAACCTGCTGAAGCCTAGGAACCAGCTCAGGTTCATTATGCCTTAGAGCCTGATCACCTCCCAGAGCAGAGTTGCCTGAGTAGTTCCACAAGGAACAAGATCACAATTCTTAAGGTGCTAGGTGCTGGGCAACAGGATGGAGTCACTGTGTGTGTGGAAAGGTTTCTAACCTGACCAAAGGCCCAAAGGGAGACAAAGAGGATTATTACAATCAGGCAACTTCATGCATGAACCAAGGTAAGAGAGTTGTGGGGGTGACTGAGTATTGCTTTGGCAGTGGGTTATCCTGTCCCTGTCCCAGGACGGTCTCTGATGAGACCTACAGCCTTGGGTGAGGTTGAGAAGGTTTTGAGTAAAACTGAAAAGTAACTTAAGCTAAGATACCTTGGTGTATGCTAGAGATTTAGCCTTGGCTTTTGGAACAAACAGAATGGAAAATAAATGCACCTCCCCTGCAGGACAGGTTAGGAAACAGGCTCAAGGAACAAAATACTCCTTTTAATAGCCCCCTTATACCCTTTGAACTATTGTTAAGGACTTGAGACAACCCATGGGGAAAAAAAATACAACAACCAACAACCAAAAAGTAGAAAACTCAGATGAAAAAATGTTATTTCATTTGACCAAAAACCTCCATCCTCACTCTATCCTTCCTGCCAAAGTTCAGATCAGATGAAGACTGGGTATATCAATTGTTGGTTGAATTTGTTAATGATAGGAGATCTGAGGAGGAGATAAGTGACGACCTGTGTTGGTGACAACGACCAACTGTTCCCTTTCTCCTAAAAACCCAGACACTTGGTAAGAAACAAAAAGATTTACCTCCAGTTTCATCCTCTACATGAAGGCCTCTGGAATCTCTAACCCCAGCATGTAATCCCTAATACCCCAACCAATGGAACTGCTTCAATAGAAAATGGTGCCAGCCAAAGACGACCCAATCCTTGGTGCAGCCATGCAAGGGAAGGAAGACTGACTTTATCCTAGGTCAAGAGGAAATTAAAAATTATTAATTAATTAATTTTTTTAAAAAAGAAAATTAAAAAGGTACCCAAACATGTTGAGAATCTTGTGTTCCCTAAAGACTAAAAAGGGTGCACAATCCCTCTTTCCCTTGAAGGAAGTTCTCCTAGGTGAGGGAGGAATCGAGTTATAAATCTTAGCTAATTGACAAATGCATTTTTTGCTTCCAGTTTAACTTGGTATTTTTGTTTATCTATTATAAATTCTCACACTACAATTACAGGGTTAACTTACTCTTCTCTCTGCTTTCTGCTGATGATAAGGGTACTGATTCAAGATTACTTTAAAGTCTGTTGGCAGACAGTCAAGTTTAGAATTGTAACAATCTAAGACTAAGAAATAAAGAAAAAGAAATAATTATAATAGAGAGGAACATAACCTGATGCAAACACAAAAAAATTGTTTTCATCCAGATGGAAGGGAAATGCTAAGTCTCTTATTAGAGAGGTCCTAACTTCTCCAGATCCTAGAGCAGAAAACCTGGGCGTCCAGGTGTAGAGGGACAGAGACTCATGGGAAATGATGTGCCTTAGAAACTGACAATTAAAAAGATGAATGGCCTCCTGAGTATATAACCCAATATTATGGACCTGCCACCCCCATTTACATGCTAAACCACAAATTAGAAGCAATTGTAGAAATTATAACCAATGAAACTGCCAAAGCTGTTTATCTAGTAGCCAAATAGCAAATCAAAATGCATATTGCCATCTATCAAAATCAGTTGGTCTTAGATCACTTGCTAGCTTCAGAGGAAGACGTTTGTAAAAGCCTAACCTGAGCAACTGTTGCCTACAGGTGGCTCTTTAAAAAGTCATAGAAGAAATCAAAGATCAGATAAAAAAGATTGTTCATGACCCAGTCCCAGATCCAAAGGCTGAGATCCTGGGAAGTTGTTTAGATTATTTTCAACTTCTGAGGGGTTCAAAGCTCTCATAGTATTATATTTTTTATTTGAGGGGTTTGCTACTCCTACTTGCCTAGCTCCCCTGGTTATAGCCTGTCTCCATTGAAGCAACAGTCTAAAGAAAAATGACCACCCACATGATAACTTTATACAAGTAAGAACCTTTAAACCAAGATGATGCCGTTTGACTCAAAATAGGGGGTCTGGGAATCAAAGGGGGAGAATGTGGCAGAGCCTCTCCCAAAGGAATGCAGTGAGAGAGAGAAAAAAAAAAAAAGGCAACATGGAACAGTTAGTTCCTAGATACACACAGGCAGTTCTAGTATGGCTCTGTAGCATAAATTGCACCCAATCGGGCTGTAGTACATTAGTGTGCTATCATTTAATGGCAACAAAGACCCAACAATTGTACAAAATGCAAAACTCCACAATGATCAGGGCTCAGCCTTTTGAGTATTAGCCCACTGACCCCACACTGGCAGGAATAAAGTTGTTTCCTGGAAAGATAAGCCTTGGTATTCCGCCTCTCTGTGGGAGAATCTTGCTACAAAAGCACTGTATTTATAAATAGGTTACAGTAGCTTATTATATAATTTAAGTAGATATGGCTCTACTTAGCACACAAGCATCATACAGAATTTCTGTTCCTATTGCCAACTTGCATAGCAAATACAAAAACAGGTCACATTTAAGGTTTTAGCATGGGTATTTAGTATAAGGAGTATAATGAGGCATGATGCAAATACTGAAAAAAAATACTGCTAAAATACAGTCATTATTTGGAGAGCCTGACCAGCTAAGTTAAAAAGTGATGAATAAGAAAAGGGAATGTTTATGAGACAAGGAGTTTTTCTAACATAAATACACAATGTGGTAGTTCACTGATCGCACATGTAGAACTCACCTAATGAAATGAGAAACAAGACTGCAGAATCTAGACTCACAAGTGAGAGAAACACTTAAAGGGAAGCTGTTTTACCACCTTTATGGTATCTGAGTTCACTGCCTCTATACCCAGCTGTACATCTAAGCACACACATGCATGCACGCGCACATCCACACTCATACAACTAATCTTAATCGTTTAAAGCTGTAGATCAAAATAAATAAATAAATAAAGCTGCAGATTAATTATACTAATTATTTCCCTTACTTACAAGAGTAAAACAAAATCTTAATATGAGGAAAACATCCCTAAAAACATCCCTAAAAAGCTGAGCTTCTGATTCTTCTGCTATGCTCACCCTGCTGGTCTCGTTGGCCACCATTGTAAGGCTAAAATTGCCCATGACTCTCCCAACACCCAATCTATTTGCCAGAAAAGGCATTGTTTTCAGCAGAGACTCAGCTTAGCACCAAGGCTGTCCTTGCCAAACATAGGTTGTTGTAAAAGAGGTAAGATAGGACAGGGAATCTAACTTCCCAAACATCTGCACTCACCCCAAAATTTACACCAGATGCCTCAAGGACTTTGCCCATTGAGATCCAAGATAGTCAAAGATCTTTGATCACCAGTGTTTATTAATATCTTCCTGCCTAATATCCTTGTCTTCTTTCAACCCCTATAAAAAATGCTGCTTCTCTTTGTTCCACATAGATTGCCTTATTGCCCTCTGCCTGCATCCAGGTACTAAATCAAATGTCTTGTTGGCTTCGCAAAAGCTGGCTAAGTGGTCTCTGCCCTCACTTCATTCTTTATAACCATATCTAAATACCAGTATCATGCACATGGATTATCAGAAACAAGAAGTAGGAAAAAGTCTAACCAAGTGTGAAAAGCTGGTTCCCAAGAGTACCTACCAAAGCTACCAAAAATAATGAAAGAATGGAAAAGGGCCATGGGTCAACTAAAACAGGTGACTCTAAGAAATCTGCTTTTAAGACATCTGGATTTTGATTTAACCTCATTCAGCTCCACTACCCCCTCCTTGCGTGACAATGCCTTCAATCTTTCTGGAGGATGTTGGAGGTCTCAAAAAACAGGAACAACATATTTCGCTATGCCAATATTTCAGGGAAGGTACCATATAGTCTGAAATCTTAAGTGGAAGGCAACATGGAATAGGCAAATATATTCAGTTCTACTTTTTAAAAAATCAGAAAAGAGAAACACACCACTGAAATCCAAAATATAAAGCCTATGTCCTTAAATATTTTTTGAAAGAAATTATAAACTCCTGCAAACTTATGTTACAATAGAAACACTATCACATCCTTAACTAAACTCACAAAATACCAGAGTATTGCTTGGTACCAAATGTAAAAAGTGAACTCTAAGAGAGTAAGCAAAAGTTAAAACAAAAAAAGGAGATCTATATAAAGAGCAAGTGACTGTGTGGTCATGGCCCAGGTTCCAGGAGAGGCTAGAAGACACATGTATGATGCCTGTCTTGCATTTAACACAAAAAGACATGACAATTTTACATCACACTTATCCAAAAATATTTTTTGTGCAAGGAAAAATATTTAGTCTTGAGAAGATATAAAAGATTCAAAATAAAAAGTGTTTGGTATACATGACTGTAATTTTCTATATTGTCTCAGACCACACTTAGCCAAGACAAGCAGAGTAATTGTATGAAAGTTCATTATAAACCTAATTCCAAAAATAAAACTTTGTACCTTAGTTATAAATGACATATTTTAGAAGGCTGTAGAAGCTTTGCTGGATTTATCTGGATTCCTATTATTTCTATTTTCTATTATTTCTCCACTGAGAAGACCTGAAACAACGAATATTATTTTGCTATTGTTAAATCATAGGACTCCTGGGTCACATACTCCCCAAATGCCAATGCATATGCTGGAATCCAGGAAAACCAGTGATAGCAAGGACAAGAGACAGAGGCTAGCCAGATAGCTCAGCAGACTAAAGCGCCTGCTTAGGCAGGCTCAGCGACTTGGGTTTGATCTCCAGCACGTTGTGTCAGTCCTGCCCCCAAGGCAGGCTGAGACCTCTATTGAGACTGGGCGTGGTGGCGCATGACTGTAATCCCAGTGTTTAGGAGGCTGAAAACGAGAGAATCACTGTGAGTCCGATCTGTGTAGTGAGACCCTGTAGACTCTGTACTAAATACAGAGAGAGAGAGAGAGAGAGAGAGAGAGAGAGAGAGAGAGAGAGAGAACAAAAGGCACCATCTCCCCTGAACAATGTTGCTCAGAAAAACTGCAAAGAATAAGCAATAACCAAAATGAACAAAAATTGTGCAGGAACACAGGAAATCATGAATTTAAATGTAAGACAACACACAATCCTTTTTTTCTGCTTTTCTCTCCTCCCTTCAGTCAGACTGTTTTTTCTGGAACCAAACAGAAGCTTCACCAGTTTAAGATGTATCTACCTACTTCTTTTTATCAGGGCTGACAATGGATATGACACAGCTACTGGACAATCTGCTACCAGATTTCTACTACTACTTTCTTCAAGTAGAACTCAAGTTGCAAGAAAGTCTCTAGAAAAGTATACAAGATGATTGAGCTCTATATCATTCAAGGTGAGTGTCAATTTTTCATAGCAAGCTAAAATGAAGATAGGAGAAAGCTAATAATTTATGGGGTGATTATTTTAATCTATGTGTTATACAACTTTTAAACATCTGCTTATACTAAATAAAGCACTATTTTGAGCCCATGTAGTCATTTATTTAAAAATACTTATTTAGACCAATTGATGTATTTTATTAAATACACTGGTGCCTTGATTCACAAATTTAACTTTTTCCACAATTCTGGAAACCAAGCTGGATGATAACCAAATTAAATTAACTGGTTAGGTTCATTATTGACATGGCAAAATTTGACTAGGTCCTCATCCAACTAGATTTGTGACCAAAATCATGAAAAGAATTAATATCATAAACTGAGGCACCAATATATTGTAAATATTTTTTAAAAAGCTGAATCAGATATAGATTATTTCTTCAAAAACCTTAAGATCAGTGATAACTATCTTAAAAATATAATGATACAGTAACGAAATATACTTAGAGAGGTACAGATAAAGCATTTTAGGAATCATGCATTTTAGCCTATAACACTCAGCTCTCTTTCTAGAGTCACATCAAGAATTATTTGTCAAAGTGCTGGCAAGATAGCTCAGCAGACTAAGCACCTGCTTAGGCAAGCTCAGGGACCAGGGTTAGAGGCCCAGGTACAGCACACCATGCCAGCCCCACCAGCACGCTGAGCCAGTGATTGAGTCCAGGCATGGTGGTACAATAATCCCAGCACTGGGGAGGCTGAAAACAGGAGGATCACTACGAGTCCAAGCTGCATAGGGAGACCCTGTACAAAATACATTTAAAAAAAAAAAGAATTATTTGTTAAATAAAGTTATACAAGACAGCCCTTTGCATTTGTCTAACACAATAAGGTATCTTCTGATCACTTCTGTGCAAACATCAATTATATACTTTCAGTTCATTTTAGTCTTATGTGAAGAAGAAAACCACAAGTTGATTAAATAATCAGCATTTTCTAGGATGGAATCCAACTCAGACATAAATACAAAATACAAACCTACATTTACCCTTATTAAAGTGGTCACACTGAAGAGTCCAATTTAGCATGACTTCTGAGTCAGAGGGTTCATTTCTGAGTAGCCCCTTAGTTTGAGTTCCAACCTTGCCTCTGTCATTTTCTGAATGTGAGACTTTGAACACCCATCTGAATCTGCAACCTGGAACTAACAGCAGTGAGGCAAAGCCACAAGTGCAAGTAGCTTCTGGAGAACTGATCCTGAAGTGCTGATAGGGAGAAGGGAAGTGAAGGAGCTAAGGCAGTGAGACCTGTTAGCCGTTAACAGGCAGCTGTGCTGGATCTTGCCTGTAAGATGACTTTGGGACAAGATGCTCACTTTCACTTCCACCTCCCTGCCTGAGGGATGAAGAAGCTTGGTTCAAATCTTTCGAATTCCACCAACTATGGGCTGAGTGTGGTGATGATTTAACCTCTGCCACCTAGGGAAAATCCTCAGGCTAAAAGCCTGCAGGTGTACTGAGGAGGACAGTGACAAGGACAGCACATGCCATTGGCTCCTCCTAGGATGGGACACGATGAGAACTAAAGAAGATAACGATTATAAGTCATCATTAGTGCCTACGCATGTAAATGCTCAGTAGAGGTTGGTTTCCCACACTCCTTGACTTGTGTGAGGCAAGCCAAGTTTGGGTAGATATGTGTTTAATTCCCCTCCTTTCTATCTTTACAAAACAAGGAAATCTTCCAATTACTGAAGCTTATTGGATCTGATTCTGAGATTGGTAAAAGCTATATGGAAATGTTTATGACCTTGAATTTAGGCCCAATAGTTTAGAAAGCAACTAACTACCTCTATCAAACCATAGAAGTTATATTTTATTTCCTAGGAAGTTGGACAGTTTCACCACTCCAAAAGGGGAAAAAAAATCTTACTAACAGTATCAGTGATTTTATCCCTAAATTCTTATTGCTTGCAGTGACCAACAACTGTGTTCCTGTGGTTCTCATAAACTGTATTTCAAGGAAATCTAAATTTAGGTTTTTGACATGCTTCACAATCTTCCAGATTGAAAACAGGATCAGTGGAGACTCAAATTTCATTGCTACTCACAGTTTACTTATGGATTTTTCTTCAAAAAAAAAAAATCAACAACTGGTATGATTTTTCTTATTTATAGGAAATGTGCTTCTGGTCAAGGGTGCATGCTCCAAGATGGAAAATCAAGGCCTTGCCTTTTTTCTTTAACATCCTTCCCCAAATTCAAACCACTTGCAAGCTTTCTCTTAATAAAAGTAGACTGTAATTATAATTCCATTACTGTGGGCTTACAATGATGCTACCACTACACACACAACATTTCTGGAGTGGGAATTTTGCACGCTGAGTGGCATCTCAAGCTGTCAGCATTTAGTCTCAACACACTGCAATGTCATCGCCTGTGTCTGTACAGTTTCTCCTGCTGTTCACATATGTCCCCTCCATTGATTCATGTTCACATTCATATCACCCCCTGGAACCAGCTGCCATTTGAAAATCTTTTAAAATGACACCATGACCTACCATCGAACAAAAAGCAAAATCACTATGTGCAGAGAAAAGCATAACAATAGAGAACTAAAAATATAAGCTTGAAATTAGTGAGTAGAGCATTCATGCATGGAGAACATCAGCAAGGCCATATTTTCCTGCAAAAAAAAAACCTAACTGCCTGTCAAGATGTAAGACAAAAGACACTCTGGATGCTTTATCACTGAGACACATTCACACACATGGCCATCCTATGTCAAGCAATACAACTAAAGTCAGCAAAACTTCCCATCTCTGGGATAGATGTGATTCAATTAATCAATGTATCATGCAGGATTACTGTTACGATGATGATAATTAATATGCCTAACTTGCCCAGCTGACTTAAGCACAGAAAACGCTTAACTTTCAACAGCATGTGATTCAACTGAACTAAGGAAAAAGGAAAAGTTTAGATTAGATCAGGAAGTCATGAAGGCACCAGTGGAATGACTTTAGGAAACAATACACCAACTAGGCAAGGTGGCACAGGTCTGTAATCCCAGCACTCTGGAAGGCTGAGACAGGAGAATCCCAAGCATGAACCCAGCTGAATATCATAGTGACTGAGAGATCCTGTCTTGAGAAAAAAAATTTTAAATGGCTGGAAATGTAGCTCATTACAAATGTCCTGGGTTCAATCCCCAGTACAGGGAGGGAGGGAGGGAAGGAGAGAGGGAGAAAGGGAGGGAGAGAGGGAGAGAGGGAGAGAGGGAGGGAGGAAGGGAGG